>VUQS01076103.1:15817-32242 GCA_015108495.1 Heterochromis multidens
ATGGCATAAAAAAAAAAAAAAAAAAAAAAAAAAAAAAAGGTGCGACTGTGACCTGATTCCAGCTTTCGGTTTGTACTCCTCCTCCTCCTGTTGCCTCAACAGATAACTGGCATTGTGCTTCAATAACAAATAATAATACACTTTTTAAACCTTCTTAACCTCAGAATGTGCAGGGCTAGTTTAGAACCATCTGCGGCCTGAGCTTTTGGCTCACAGGGATTACTGTACATACACTGACCTCATTATGTGCAACTTTGGTCATGTTTAATACGAACATCAACCACTGTAACAGGAGATATATGACAGGAAATAAGTGCACTGAGGTGCAGCCAAACAGAAACTTCTCATAAACCACAAAACAAGCAGCAGCAGCAGCAGGACTCAGTGTTCATGTTCAACATTCATCAAACGCATAACAAGCTGAGGACGAACGCGCCAGCAGTCCATGTTAAACAAACAGCAAACATCGACTTTCCTCTGGTCGGTGCTTCAAATGAAGACACTCCTAATTACAGCCTTTGTGTTTCCAACCTCATTGAGAAGCCAATCTACTCCACTAATTAGCGCCATTAGTCCAGAGGCAGGAGGTATTTCGATAGACGCCTCTCTCCTGCAGCTGGGATGATAACTACAAGTAATGAACAAACTAATCCAAACTAAGAATCTGGTTTTACTAACTTTATTTTTTTTTTTTAATTGGAGAGAATAAGACCTCTACAATCCAAAACTGAAGACACATTTGTCTATGGAACTATCTTCCTAACAAACATCATCATTACAGCAGATTTATGGTTACAGCTTCCTGTCGGTACGTGCTGAGCCTCGAAGACGTGAAATAAATATGAGCTGCTTGAATTAAATGACATCCCTTTAACAAAGTCAGTGGGAGTGTTTATTAAACCTCAGCTCTGTTCATGAAATGTATTTAATTTGATTTTATTAATTCAGATCCAATCCTGAGATGATTTGTTTGTACAATACAAGAATGGAGGAGTTCCCAAAAAACAGAAACTGTTCCACCTACATTAAACTCATACTTCATCCACAGCTGGATGAACCTGCTGGGAGGCACCGGAGAAACTGGCCATTAACTCCTCGTTCCTTAGAGTCTCATCAGCATTTCTACCCTCAGATTTAACCTGTTCCAAAGTTTGCTGAGTGGAAGTTAGATTAAACACAAACTACTTTATGTTTATGCATCATTTAAGCACAAAACTTGGATTGTGACCCAAGTATCTGTTATGAGGAAACACCAAGAAACAAACTAATCACAGCTTGTTTAGGATACATTCTTTAGAACTCACCAAGTCAAATCAGATGCTGTGCTTTTTGCTTTCTGGAAACAAAATTCTGTTAAATTTGGGGGAAGATCACTGCTAGACTGAAGGAGAAACCCAATAACAGCAGCTTCAAGTTGGAAATTAAGTTTTGTAGAACTAAAATAATGTAAACAGATTCAGCTGGTAAAGTTTAAGATCAATGACTTACTGATTAATTCATCATCCACTGTCCGGTTGCTTCCTGGTGCAAAGATAATGAGCTGTGAAAATGACAGAACTGTGGCTAAGACTTCGCTGTAGCATCAGCTCTGAATACCACAGGTCTAAAATACGTTAAGAGAGGTTTTAATGAGCCACTGGATCCGAATCGTTTGGGATTTTATGGTCTCACTGTGGTATAAATGAGGTCAAGAAAGTTTCCAATTCTTCTGAAACTGCAAAAACACATAATCTCACTTAGAGAACTTTTTTCCACTAAATACTGTGAGGAGTAGGGCGGTGTTGGGAAACTTCATTTATAGTTTCTGTGTGAGTTGCACTCAGGTGCTGACATGCACTACATCTGTATCGTTTTTAAATCAAACATTCAGCCTTAAAGCTACACTTTCACTGCCATATTTAACAACATTTAAGTACCTTGCCTCTGTCTTTTTGCTCTTCTACACTGTGCATGTTACATCTTCTGAGCTTGGACCCTCCAGGTTTAGTTTAGTTTAGAAGATCTGGATCGTGCATTGCGGCAGACCTCCCCCGTTTGTTCAGTCAACGTTTGAAAAGATCTGCAAAGAGTCTTGTGTAACCAGATCCATCTCCCAAGCATTGTGTCAAAATGACAGTGCTCCTCCCCACACGCATACATGCACCAAAACACTGGAGGTCTAAGGCGGTGACACGACATCCCTAAACTACCACAGTATTCATATGAAGAAAAATGTTTGGAGGAACAAGCTGTAGTTCGACCATGACAGCAGCACTCAGGTGGAGTCAGGTAAATGCGGAGCTTTTCAGCTGGTAAAAAACGCTTTGGTTCACACACCCTCTCACTCAGACCTGAATGAAGTCAGAAAAGAGTCTGCTGTTTAAAACTAAGCTCCTGCTACCAACATCTTAAGTCATGTGCTCTGTGTTTTTAATTTTTTTTTTTTAATTTGATTCTTTTAGCGGTGCAGGACGTTGGTCAGCACTTTTTAAAATGTATTTAAATACATTGACTCTCGTCTCACCAGCAGTTGGGGAGGTTCAGGGTGATGCTGCCGCCTATGTGCTCTCCAAAGCACATGTATCCTATGGTCCCCAGGCTGATGTAGAGGAAGGTGACGATGCCCATCCCCAGATAGAGAACCATGGTGAACCTCTGAGGTCTCTGCATATTATTCTCCAGGGGAAGAACCTGCAGACCCATAGAGAGAAACACTGTTAACAAGACACAGGCCAAAATATTTCAGTGATGTCTGAAGGAAGTTACGCTCAGCAGCTTCTTCTCAGACTGTGAGGACTTGATTCTGTCTGATGGACATCATAATGAAGGTGAAATCTGTGCTGCTGTGGCACGCCACATACCGAACAGTGTTTCATGCTCTCCAGCACAGCAGGTCATATTAAGTGAATACCAATGAAGGCTTTGCTTCTGTCTATAGCACAGCTCAGAGCTCTGTGTGTTTACAGGAAGCACTCTGAAAGGTCCACTTTTGGTGCATTTTGGGAACTTTTTACCAAATTTAATGAAATTAAATGGATCTTTTGGAAAATCTGGCTCACCAGCCCGACCTCATGGCAAAACGTGAAACAGTCACGAGAGGCATCAGTTTTGTTCACATCCATGGACACGAAAGGTCCTGTTTTTTTAAGCATGACTTTCAAACAGGCGTGTTTCAGTAGGAAGGATGTTTCATGTCTGCAGCACGCATGTTTTTGGGAGTCTTGACTGGGGAGGTGTCACCATGGGAACCAACCATGAGGGGACAAAAATGCGGGTAAACAATGAAAAAGCACCAAATTTAGATTCAGCCCTGCGTACTTTGAGGGCCTGTAACTCTGAAAATATTCATGGTATGAAAGTAAAATTTTGCACGCCTTCATTAAATATACAAAATCATTCTGAGGGGGTCTGGTTGGAGGCGCTGATTTATTCTTCTTGGAATGACCTTCAAGTCAATAACATGTGTCCAAGCATCACGTTTCACACTGATGTAGGTAAGGAACGTAAGGATTCTTAACACCCATTTTACACCTGGTACAAACACATGCTTCTCAGTCAAGCTCACACTGGTGTAAACAACCTCTCCATGGTTTGTCTGGACTCCTGCTGCTCTGCTATCTTCAGCCCCTCCTCAGCAAAGGAGCATTAACTGTGCCGGCCTAATTTGCATTTAGAAATCCAATCATAATGCAAAGAGAGATAACGGGACTGTTTATAATCCATGTAATCGATGCAGACACGTATTTCACGTTCATACCAGGCGTAAAAGGGGCTTTCAGCAGCATGTGTATGAATGTGTTATCATCAGTCGCTCACTCACCACTCCGATGCCTTCGAAGGCAAAGATGGCTGTCCCGAAGAAGAGAGGGTAGTCTTTAGCTCTGCCGACTTTTGGGAGTTCAATGGGGTATGTGATGTTCTGTAAAAGGAAAAAAAAAAAGATCCATGGCTGGTTACAGCTCCTAACCACATCCCGGTCCACAGTGAAGAGGTCCTCTCTAGAGACAACTGGCAGTCATATTAAATAACACCAGGAGGACCCGTCTCATCAGGCCTGCTGGGCCCATTTGCAGGCCAAAGCTTGCAAATTACCTCAGCTGTAATAGATTTATTTATGATTAGCCCGGTCAGCATCACCCGTTACCAAATGAAAAAGCTGCATAATATCAATGAACTGTTGTCACTGAAGATTAAACCCAGCTGGGAGAATTAAAGATAAAGTGAGGCATTAAACATCATCTGCAGGACAATCCTGTGTTTAAAAATCACAGTAAAAAGTGAAGCATTTCCAGCAGAGAGGTTTCACACAAGCAGGTCAACCAGATGTATCTGGCAAATCACTTTAGTATTTTTATTTTTTTATTCTCTGAGAATCGATTTTGTAGCTCTTATTCTGAAAACTGAATTGATGCCAACACCGGTCCCTGCACCACGTCTTGGACTGCTGCGAGCGACAACAATTCTTGTTCTCCTGCAAGGTGGAGGGTCACCTGAGCAGGTGAAGAAGCAGGTGCTGCTGTGCTGTGCTCGCCAAGGCTGCAACACAGAACAAGTGCAAGACTGTCGAGTCGGAAGCAGGACGAGAAACTCAGAGAGGTGGCTGACAGTATTAACTTTGTATTATTTATCATAAAGCACGTAGTTATGAAGATATCAGCAGAAGAGCACTGTGCTGTGGAAAACACTGAATTATTTCTTTCAGTGACTTTATATGTGCTAACAAGTTGACTGCATTTCACCAAAAAAGGTCAGTGTGATGAGCCTGAACCTTAAATCATGATTTAGTTAGAAGTAATTAAACTTTGTGTTTAAGTACATTTTAATTATCATTCTACATTCTGGTGTTCAGGGCAGAGCTTACATAAAGACAGGGAACCAAATCAAACCAAGCAGCAGAAGAAAGTGAATCCAGATTGTTTTCAAAGTCGCTCGTGGCCTTTATGCTCTAGTTATCCCGAAATGTGCTTCTCAGATCATCCATCAGCCACAGAAACACCTCGTGGGCTCTACACATAACCTTTTCTACTAAATCCTGATGCAAGAAGCTCTAAATTTTTCAAGGTAAAAACAAGCTTCTGCACAACTTGAGGACTTAAAATGAGATCACAGAGAGAGACAAAATGAGGCTCTGGCTTCACCTCCTCTGACTTACTGAAGGTCAAATGAATCAGAGACCAAAGATAACTCTGCTGCTTACCGTGAGAGAGTAGAAGTAGATGAGGACCAAACTGGCAGTCATGGCCAAGTTGGCCCCCAGAGAGAAGGGAGCCAGGCACTTCAGGTTGCGGATGAAGACCAGCATGATGATGGCAGGCAGGAAGCAGAGCATGTAGAGGCGGGAGTCAAAGCTTGGGACCAGGACTTGGGTCTGGTTGGTGTAGTTCACCTGGCAGCTGGTGGTGGTGGCGTTGGCTGCCTCTACCACCTGATGAAGGCAGGTGAGACAGAGATAGGGATGATATTGATTCTGCTGAAAAGGCCTTAAAGGGAAGAAATAAGTTACACAATAATCTAATAATCACACAGTCACCAATGAATGTTCAGCTTCACTTCACTAATAGTAAGGGACTGATTACGGCCCGAATTGAATCGAGATGGTCTGCAGGCTGGTTCTGGACCTTGATGTCGGAAACGCAGAACTAAACAAGCACTCAAAAACCAATCAAAGCTGGAGCTTGGGCACATGTTTTCTTAAGTATAAATATCAGCTGTCTCTCCTCTGAGTCTCTCTTCCATCTCCTCCATGATGTTCTGAAGGTGGTAGGTTCTGCCCAGAACAGCAGCTCATGACCCAGTTCTCCATCTGCTCCAGGTTCTGGTCTGTGTGACCCTCCAGCATAGAACCAGGACGACCTTCACCAGCTGTAGTCCAACCAGCAGGAACACAAGGAGTCTATCTGACCATGGGAAGAAAGTCTTGGGACATCACAACAGCAACCTGATCAGCCTATTGGAAACTTTCAAAATAAGAGTGTGGGGCTTGTCCACTAGGAAATCAAACATGTTGTTGTCTCGGAGGGATGAAATCTGTGGATTTTGACATATTTCAGGTTTTTCTTTCTGTTCATCTGTTCAATGTGTGGCTCTTTACTTACTGAACCTGAGTCAGTCTGACCGTCTGAGGAAAAACACTTCCCCGCCTGATCTAAAAGATTTAACTGTTGTTTCAGTAAAAGTGGAGTATTACATTGAGCCTGATATGAAAGGAGACATTAAATGCAGACAGCACCACCTAGTGGTAAAAAAATCAAACAAACAAACAAAAAAAACCTGAACTACTGAGCCTGTCCAGAACCTCATCATTTCCATTGCCTGACAAAACTCCTGCTGGGAGGGAGCAGAAATTATTTTCAAAAATAAACAAAACAGGAATGATTAGAATCTGATTTTCTTCATGTCACTGTGTTTAATGCCATTTTGTCCTGAGGAATATTTAGTTTTCAATTCATGTTATAAAATGATGCAGAAACAAGACTTCTTTAGATACCTTCACTAATGCCAAAACTACAGGAGAATGATCTGAACATAACTAAAGTATTTATTGATGCAAATATCAATAAAATGATGATATCTAGGATTTACTCTATGCTCAGACAGTTTTCTGTCCATAATGTTTGTTAAATTGAGGCGGGCGAAAGAAGCAGTGTACCACGTCACACTCAGGTTGATGAAGAGATTACTTCTGGGAAAGACTTTCAGGTTTTCTGTAAGTCCAAAAATAAAACAGTCACAGAGTAATACACCTGGACACTGTGTGGTAACATGCCTGCTGATCATTTTCATACTTCTGGGTAAAGTCCTATGGTTTCTTCTTTCTGGTTGGATGTGTTAACAGAGACGAGCACACAGATTTTAGTGTTATTTGTTTGGGAAATGTGCTGCTTGGACTCAGGAGAAATGCACATTAAAAATACAACTGACTGGATAAAAAAAAGCAAAAATGTTTGAACAAAGAATCCTTTAATGGATCAAAATGGGTCAGGAAAGCTGTGATTGGAACAGCTGGACTTTCTGACACTTAAAACCACAAGATTTACAAAAACAGCTCATATTTAAACATGAACTGATATCATTTGATTTTATATCGATTTGTTTGAAGAACTTTTATTTACTTTTTTCTTCTTCTGTGGAAGAACTCATATTCACAGATATCTGGATATGAATGAATTATACTTCTTCTTTTTCAATAATCTGCCCTCAGACGTGACTCACTACTACTGCTTTACACCTCATACATGTCACTCTACCACTGATGGCACATCTCTTGTTGTGTAAGTGTTTTTTACAAAGTTTAAAAAATGTTTCAAACATTTTTTTTTTTTTAGAACTATGCTCAGGTTTAAGAGAACAAAAATAAGAAGTTCTAAAAGTATGCTGTTTTGTCCTGCGTGAGAAAGTTCATGATCAACTGATCTGAAGTTCCACTAAAAGTTAATATTCACCAAGTTAACCAGCAGACTCAGTAACCAGATGTTACCAGGGTTAAATCCAGCTGCTAGTAGCCTTTTTATTCCAACTTACACCCTACTGGACGACCTTTATGTCCCCTCACCTTTTTATCCACTTATTTGTTTTTCATTTAAATTATATTTGTAGTCCTGTGAATGCTCCATATTTATTGTTTTTGCTCCCATTCTATTTTTTTCTCACTGTGGGCTCATTTTGTGTAAAGTCCTGCACAGAACCTCGGAATTCTCCTCTCAATCCTTGATGAAGTTCTGTGTGTTAAAAGGAACCTGCAGCATGCTGAGGAAGAGAAAACTCACTGAACTGTTGTCACGTGTCTGCTGGTCACAGTCGAGTTGGTCATGACTTCTCAGTTTTATTTCTGCTTTTAATTAGGATCATGTTATTGCACATACATCACACGTAGTTAGTCCAGGCACCATCAGACAGCTGAAGACCTTTCACTCCCATTGGAGGGAGCTGGAGTTCACAGGTTAACATCCGAGGAACTTTGGATTAAAATACTTTTGCAGATACATCTGTTCACATAAAACTGTGCTAGTAGCTTCATTTGGATATTTTTTAAACATGCATTTTTATTAAGATATCAGTTGTATTGATTTAAGAAGTTAAGACCAGTAAAACAATACAAAACCAACTGTTTGGGTTTTGTACTTATTTAATTTAGTTTAAGTCCACAATATTACTTTTATTTGAGTTAGCTAAAATAACTGGGGTCTGGAGCCTGAAACATTGATCACATCCTAACTGTGGAAACTGATCATAGTCACTGAGGATAGTCCATAACCTAAGTAAACGTGATATTTGTGCTCCATCTCTCTGTTTTTGGGCCATTAAACGCCACAGAATGGTATTTTTGTCCGAGCTGTGCAGGTGAAAAGTCACATGGTACATAAACTTTCTGTATCGCTGACAGAGAAGAAAATAAAATTGTGTGTGTGTGATCGTGTGTGTGTGTGTGTGTGTGTGTGTGTGTGTGTGTGTGTGTGTGTGTGATCGTGACCTGCTTGACGTTGTCACTGAGGAAGACAAAGTAGACGCAGCAGAAGCCCAGCTGGGTGATGATGAGGAACAAGTTCACCGTCCGCCTGAGAGAGACGATGAAGATGGAGGAGAGAGGGAAGGGTTAAAACAGTTGACACTGAGACTGAACATGAAGACATGATTATCTGATTACATCACCAACTTCAACACTCAGAGGCTATGGTAAATGGACTGGGTTTTATATAGCACTTTTCCACTCTACTTGAGCACTCAAAGCACTTTATACAACCTGCCTAATTCACCCATTCACTTTTTTCTGCACCTAAGTGCTTTCTAACATTTACACTCCAATGAACACATCGAAGAGCAACTTGAGGTTCAGTATCTTGCCCAAGGATACTTTGGCACTGGAGCAGCCAAGGATCGAACCTTCCAATTAGTAGATGATCTGCTCTACCCCCTGAGCTATAGCCACCCCAGAGGCTGCCATCATTGTTTACAGTACAGTCTAGGTGGTGACGTCTAACGGGTACAACGATGTTTTCAGTCTTTTCAATCTGAAGCTGAGCCGAACGTAACCGAGGAAGAAAACATGGCAGACGCTCAAACTGTACATCAACATGAAGACGATCACAGAGGCGAGGATACGCTGAACGACAGGGAAAGTGGTTGTTGTAAAGAGCTCCACTTCCTGTCATCAGCTGTTAGAGGTTTTATGACCAAACATCTCCAAGCAACAGGAATTTAATCCACCGCCATCACACAGTCCTCCTCTACGTTTTTAACCCAGGCCGCTGCACTCCAACCATGTGGTATGCGGTCGCCTGCTCACCCACTGAGCTAACCTGGCGCCCATCTTTCTTGTTTCTTGAAGTGATTTTCACTCACTATTTGATGTCATCTGGACTCCTCCTAGGAGTCATTCTACTTTTAGTCATCACTGACAACACAGCCACAGCCCTTTCAAACATCTTTCCCTCCTTTCTCCTCTTCTTATCCACAGGAAAGCAGCTCAATGGGGCCATTTTTCATATTTTTTAAACTCTAGTCTGTTAGAAGTAATAATGACAGAGCTGACGTGCTACCAGCTTACGTCATCGGCCCAGAATGCACTGCAGACTCAACGCAATGGCAGGCTTCGTAGGTTAAAATATGTATAAAACATTCAAGATTTTTAAAACAATGAAAACATCTGCGTGCTTTAGCAGGAGACGACATTTAGGGAGAGCAGATTAAGGCCATCAAGCTGAAAGAGAATATGAATTACATTTTGGATGTGGCTGTAGCCCACCTTTGAGCCTCTTGACACTGTGTTACAGGTGATACATTTTCTCATCCTCTGGTCTTTACCTGACAGAAGAGGATTAAACTGTGTGGCCTTCATCTGTAAGGCTCCAAGTTCCACCTCATCAGTTCAACTCAACCAAGAGCATCACTTGATGTTCTGACACTTTCTTTGCTACACGTTCAAACTGAGCTCAGCAGAAAGGGTTTAAATACTTGGCTAACCAACACAGGAGTGAACTGCAAAAACACTGAAACAGGAAAACTTTTACACCACCTCAAGAAAACTAAAAGACTTCCCCGTGATGTGAGAATAGTCAGAAGCCATTTGAATACCTGTTAAAGAAATTTGGTGATGGTATACACACAGGTCCTAAAATGTTGTAGTAACCCTTTACATTTAGATGTTCTTCTTACCAAAAACTTCAAGGTTACACTCCAGCTCACAGGCCTGAACATTTCTGAATCAGTTTGAACTAATTCCCTTTAAAAATGTTTTAAATTTTGTTTATTTTTTAACTGGAGTAATTTTCCTCAAATCACCACATGCTCTGTTTTCACTAACGCTCCACGTTTTAGTAGCTGTGTGAACTTGCTTTTGTCTCTGTGTGACTAAATCTGACATATTTGCATGATGGGACTTCGGTGCTCTTGTTGATTAACGTGCACTGCCTGTTTTAAATAACAACTAATGCTTGAGAAAGATCAGTATTGAGAAATATTTTTTTCCTGACAGTGTCTAAATAGAACGATGAGGAGAAGAAATGACTACATGAGCAGAACAGGTGAGCGTTTTTCTTACTTTCCCCACTGTGAAAGTCTCCTCAGCCACGGCACGTTTTCCATCCCGTACTGCACTGCCTCGCCGTAGGTCAGAGACGGCCGGTTCATCCTGGAGGAGGAAAACATCCACATGTTGAAGCTTTCATCTGTACAGAGAAATATTCTCTTTGCGGAGTGTTTTTGAATCCCAGGGCTTCATTTCAGTAGTTCAGCTTCAACTTATCTATAGTTAATTTTCTGTAATGTATTAGGATATTTATATATCGGGTTATTGTATTATTAGAGATATTTGTAATAATTTGTAATTTGTAATAATTTGTATTATTTAATATTGGTATTTTAACTTATTAATTACTTTTCTTACTGTTCTGAAGCAACTGTGACCACATAATTTCCTCTGGGATTAATAAAGTTTTCTGATTCTGATTAACATCATGTTGTATTCAATCTTTATACAACTAGAAAAGTCGCCCCCTGTTGGCTATAAAAAGAATGCAGGTTTAAAGTACTTTAGCTTTGGCTTCATTTTACAAACCTGAAAGCTGTGTCCATCTTTTATATACAGTTGATGATTTTACTTTCTCTACAATAAGCACCAACCTGAAACCGAGGTTGAAGCACCAAAACCTGCAGTTCCTCTAATGTCCACATGAGGCTCCAGCAGCAACTCAGTCCCCATAGACTCCCAATTTAAAATGTCCAGCTTTACAGCAGAAATAAACATGTTTACAGCCTGATACAGCCTGTCTGTAGCAGGCTCTAGGCTGCCTACAGCCTGGAGGTGGCGCTTATCATAGGTCACAGTTACATTATGTTTGGTAATGCATTATTAGGGGCTGACAGGTGGATGGTGACACAGGCGGCTGTAGCTGCTACCTCAGCTAACTGGAGGCCTTGAACTGGACCTCTGGACCGTGTTTGTGCTGTTGGAGCCTTTTGGAGCATTTTAAATGCAATTATCTGACCAATATTATGGCTGCCATGCAGTTAACTGTACTAACAGATTGTCCAAGTAGTCTGAGCTCCACTTTTGGTGAGTGAAATTCTAGGATTTTATTTGGATGTTATATATGCTTTGCAGTCACAGAGATCCTGATATTCTGATACATAAGGGGCCAAGAAGCACAAAAAAGTTAAAAAAAAAGGCCTAAAATAAAAAATAAAACCTGTAGAAACCCTTTGAAGTACAAACAGATAGGTTAAAAACAATAAAATCCTCACTATGACATGCACACATACAGTGAGTTGGTAAAGAAATAAGAGAAAGTTTAACTCCAATCTTTCTTCACATCTGTACACTTGTTGAGAATCTGCGTCTCCTCCACATCTATGAGGGAATCCGAGAAGTCACGACTTTGAGTCTGCAATAGTGAAACCTCTAAAAACAGGAAGGGCTGCGTTTTTTCCCCACAACCACTTCTGTGTGTTTCCTCAGCTGATACGTGACAATACAGAGGTTATTTCTGACACTCTCCATTCATGCTCCTGATCTGCTCAATCCTGTTAATCCCTGGCTGTGGATCCCTGTGTGAACCGGGCAAAGGGCGGGCAACACGGTGGAAGGATGGGTTCACAGTCAGAGGTAGCAGACTAATTAAAATCTAATAATGACCGCGTTAATCTGCTGAGCCGTCACACACTCTAAGCTGTAAAACAGATAAGCCTCGGTACTTGGGGTTTGGCTTCACTTACGTAATCTAACTAAAACTGGACTGCTGTGCAGATCTGTGGCAGCACTTCAGAGAGGTGGAGCTGATCATAGGTCACAGTTACAATATGTTTGGTAACGTCTGTGAGAGCTGATAAGTCTCTGTGTATACACTCTAAAAAGCCGAGACGAGGCCAAACACAAACGAATGTGTCGGCCAGCAGCAGCAAACAAACTGAAGCTGCTGCAGTGAACAGCAGAGTAAACATGTAGAAACAGAGTGTGATTTTATGTGCAAAGGAGATTAAAATGAGCTGCTGTCGATCTGCTGTGAAGGCACGAAGGCGGTGGTTAAACTAAACAAAAAGACTGTGCTCGGTATTCCACAGAAAAGGACTCAAGCACACTTTACAGAAACCCATATAATGATAATGCAGAAAGGATTCTTTCCACTGACCAATGAGCAAATACTGGAATTACTAATTCTGTGTATGAATATAAGGACCAATTTCTCAGTAGAAATGCACAGATCCAGATATTTTGGCATTTGGGATGTGCTGATAACCAGTGTTACATGACACACTGTCGAATGTAACCCCCGGCCAGTAGATCGGAGTTTTGTACTGCTACCTTAATCTATAAAGATACAGCATAATTTAATAGTACTATTATGTAGTCGTTTTCTAAATCTAAAAATACCCAAACCTAACTCTGAAAAATAAACAGTAACTAAAACTTTAAAATAAATGTAGCAGAGGACACCCTGTGCCCCCTTTTAGACTCAGCCCTGCATGCTGCAGGTATTGCTGCTAGAAAGAGACTGAGGACAGCAGGAAAATTTAAAGGTGGAGACAAACCGAACCAGCAGTCTGTCTGCACACAGACATCACTGTGTTCACCATTCGTCTGTTGTACACATCGCTTTCCTTCAAATTTGAACTATCTGAACACATGGTTATTGAAGCACTTTAACTGGAATTTCAATGTGAAAATACTGACTCAAAGGAAAAAAACCAACTCATTAGTGATTTTGCTCAACAAAATGGTCTGTCCAACCTGGCCTGTACCTTTATACGGGTCCTCTTGGGGATATTTACATACTGCATATATCACATATATGACGAGGAAAGCATTCGGCCGTGTCGATTCACTCTGACCACAGTTTGACTGGCAGGTTTTCGGGTCACTCTCTGACTGATATCTGCTCCAAACATCAGATCAGTGCATCCACACAGACAGGTAGTTATTTTACTGGTTCAGTCTTCTCCTTCCTTCCACGTGTTTTTGTGGTGAAAGAAAAACAGCATTTTCCTACCGCTTTACATCTAATTTAACCATGCAAAAAACCGCCCTGCTCGAGGGTAAATTTGACACCAAACTGACGCACTTTATCCTCTGAGCCACAGTCAAACACAGGGACCTTAAGGACTTCCTACTGAACTTCCAGCTATTGAGAGAAACATTAAAAAAAAGCTTTATTCTGTCATGTGATCTCATATGATACCTCGAACAAAAGAAAAGAACAAAACTCATCTCTTATTTAAAAGGTACGCAGACTGAGGCTGTTTGAACTGCGAATTATGAAGTAGAACAGGAAGTCGATGCAGTTTGCTTTGTGAGGACATCAAACCCTGATGTTTGTGTTTCAGAGGGCTAAAGAGTGAGAATCGAGCTACTCACTTTGCACTGAGGTGGTGGGAACATGTCACCAGCAGCTTCATGCAGTGGACCGCGATGATGCCCATGAACAGAAGACTGACGGGTCCGACCTGGACAGAAACACAGACAGACAGAGTTTGTGTAGCATGTAAAGATTTTCACACGGCAGCGGCGGCAGCTGCTGTCTTTCAGCTCAGTTTTTAAAAACATGAACTGTGCTGATAAAAAGCTGCAGAGGTCGTGAACGACCACTGAAGAGTTTTATTTAAAAAACAAGAGACAAAGACCTGCAGCACGTTAAAAACACGAGAGCCTCACCTGGCAGGAAATGCTCGGAAATGCGGTCGATAAACTCAATGCTGCACCTTCTTGACCTCGTCTGTATTTTGTCATGATTATCTAACAGAAATTGATTCCCAATCTAATTTTATGTCATGTGACCTCTGTAGGTATGCTTACCACCAGTCCTGCATTCTTGACAGCCAGAGGCAGACCCAGCAGCCCCGTACCAATGTTCCCTTTGAGCAGGTGGATCAAAGTCTGAAAAAAACTGCAGAATAAAAAATAAAGTTAGAATCCGGCCAGTGATATCTGTACTTCCTGTTTGAACAGTCTGAGGGTGTTTTACTCACGAGGTTCCCGCCTGTCCTCCGATCCTCTCGTAGTTGCGTTGGGTTCTGGACGGTCCAGGAGGAGACGGACACAGAGCATCCAGCTCAGATGGATTTTGGTCGGATAACAAAGCTGAGACGAGAGGCAAAGAGATAAAGATGAAAACCTTTAATGTGTTTTACATCACAATCTACATCGTGACCTCACAAGGGTACATTTCAAGGAGTCCAGAGGGATCTGCACACAGCTGCATACAGATGTTTCTCAGTCATGTTAGGGGTTCTGTGACAGAACGTTCGCTCCAAACACGAAGCAACGTTTCACCTCACGATACTCTTTTGAGTTCAGTTGTGTTAGAAACCCACAAGTACTCGCCCCAAAGCTGCGTCCACACAGGAAGCTCGTTGCACATCGCTTTGTCATTGACAGTTGGTCGCTAACGGATATTCCAGACTCCGGTTGCCTAGGTAACCGTCTAATGTATTTACCGCCCTGTCTTATGTCAATTAATAGTATCCTTCGCTCTTATTGGTAGTCGCTCGCACCAAAGCTTAGAAAAGTTTAACTAGAAACTGACAGATGAAAACAGCAAATGGGTTTTTTCTCACCAGAAAAACATTTGTAGGGTCTTTACCTTACAAAATAAAGCGCCTTGAGGCGACTGTTGTTGTGATTTGGCGCTATATAAATAAAACTGAATTGAATTGAATTATTCTAAAAATTATTTGGCAAATAAACCCCCAAAAACCTTCTACATCTGAATTCTGCGATCGACATCTAAACCTGCAAATAACTATGCACAATGATGCATAAACCTTTACGCAAACAGCTGGTTATTTACACACTTAAAATCAGCTTTCATCCACCTGGTGAAAGCTGATATCTACACTTTAGGTGATAACGAACTACACAAACTGAAAGGCTTTAAAGGTTTTAAAATTAGAGAAGAAATGCTTCAGCTCTCCCTGATGTCACTGAGCTTTCAGACAGACTCTCAGCTCTCAGACTGATATCTGCTGTATGTATGTATGTACGAGGCTCCCTGTACATGACTGTAAAAACACAGTGAATTCATTTAATGCAGAGATCAGCTGACTGTAATAAACAGCAGACAGGAAGTCCTGAAGGTACACGTTAAGGTACATGCTTGCTGGCATATGTGTTTAATAATGTGAGGTGGTGCTTCAGCACTCTTATTATGCTTTTATGACAACAACTGTTGCTGTATTTTAGCGTGTAAGAGAAGAACAGCAGGAAGCAGGAGCCTCATGGACACAGGGCTCACAGCTCTGAACTCTGCTGAGACACAGCAGCTACAAAACAAATATTGGCAAAGTTATATAAGCATGAACTGCTGGCTGCAAGCAACATTAAAGCACTTTTATTGTTGTAAAGACGTTAAAATAGAGGGAATATAGCCTTGCACCGTTTAACCCGTCAGCCTATTCTGCAGTTTGACTTTTTATCTTTGTTCTGTATTTGCTCTCAGACTGCCGGGTAAACTACACGCCACAGGAAAGGTTTCATTGAAGCAACACGTTCATTTATAAATTAATGAGCACTTTATACCCCCCCCCCCGTGTCTGAATGATGGGACTAACTGACACAGTCGGCTTAAACAGACTTCATTTGTATAGAGCTTTTGCAGCCTTACTGACCACACCCACACATATGATGCTATGCACACACATCCATCTCTTTTCTTCTCACGCACACTCGCACTGTTGTTTTGGCTGCAGCAGCTGTGTTACTTTGAGTCTATATTATGGGTTTTATCTTCCTGTCGTGGATACAAGTGGCCTCCAGGCAGATGGCTCATGTCGCTGTTCTGGCGGTCCCTGATGTCATTGAGCTGTCAGACAGACTCCAACACAGGCTGGGTCCTTCCACGGGATGAGGAGCTCAGTGAAGAGGAAGCTGATTACTGCTCTGTTTACGTGGTTTTATTCTTGGGTTTATTTAAGAAAGCAGAGGTGTGCTTCCTTTGGGTCTACAAACATAATCTAACA
>VUQS01076105.1:0-10467 GCA_015108495.1 Heterochromis multidens
AAAGGCAAATCTTATATAAAATATATATATATATATATATATATATATAATTTTTTTTTTTTACTATATTTATATATTCCTGCTGTTGTATATAGCTCTTTTTATTCCTATTTTTATAGTTTATTTATTATTACTATTTTGTCTTTTTTTTTGGTTGATAGTCACCAAACGAAATTTTGCTGCATCTCTCTACAATGACAAATAAAGAATCTTAATCTTAATATATATAATAATCCAGAAATTTCGTAAGACTTTTTTTTAATCTTAATGTTAAATTATTGATAAGTAAGTGACTGTTGACCATAAGATGGAGGTGGATCTTAATATCACTAATGGATGTCATGCTGTGGGAAGAGAAGCTGAAGTGATTAAGAAGACATTTGAAATAAGTGAAAAGGTTTTAGTCTTGGAAACAGTTAGATTTTCCTTTTTTTTTTTAAATCTATCATACAGCTTTTTCAATGTAAAGAGCACTGATTGATGGATTGTTTTATTGCTTAGTGGTTGTTTCAGATGCTCCTCATGTTTTTGAAATGTTTAAGCTTGGTAAAGTCGTGGTTAATCTGTCTTTCCACCGATGTCTCAACAGAAATTTCATCTGAATATGACAAGGCAACAAGAATGCCAAGAGGTCAGTGATCACAGAGTGAGCAGAGATGTGCTAATTAATACATTGTCAAAATGAAATAATCCTACATAACAAAGGTCTCTCTGTGTCGTAGGACCCCTGTAAAAATGTCATCACCGTCATTGAGAAGTTTCAGAACAACTTGTTTGTCTGTGGAACAAATGGACAGAAACCAGAGTGTTGGCAGATTGTGAGTTCCTACAAAAACCGTTAAATGTGTTAAAATCTAAAACACAAATGTGTGACCAGTTAACAGAAATCGAAACTAGTTACAAGAAACAGTAGAGCAAATCCAATTAAAGCATGGAGCTCTGGTGCTTCTTATTAAACTTTAACTGGCACCCTAATCTATAATTTAATTACGGTGTTGGGTGTCTGGTGTTTTGTTGTTTCCCATCACAGTTGTCTTGAACTAATGTCACTGTATTATGTTGACCCTCTGTGACCTTGCAGCACCCTTCAGTGAACAATCAGTCTCTTGAAATAGTCGAGACATTTGAGGGGACTGGAATCTCTCCATTTACCTACACACAGAACTCCCTGTCGCTCACAGTAGGTATGCTACATACAGCTTTTGTAGACTGTTTTCAAGGTTTAAATTATGACTTTGAGCCCTGTGCAGACTAATGTAGCTGTTTCAGGTCACATTTAATACCAAACACGGCAAGCCAAGCCAAAAATCTACTCAATGATTTAACTTTTCCCCCCCTTTTAATTTGATATTTCTGCTGTTTTTAGAAGAGGATCTGTATGCAGCAGCACCTTTGGATGCTGATGGAAGTACATTGCAGTTCAGAAGAAAAGCTGGCAGCAGGACTAATGTCTGGATGTATGACAGCTGGGTCTCAGGTGAATAAATACCGGCATTTGGTTTATAATCTAGGATAACCACTGTAATGTAATACATTGGTGTCAGATAATCAGACCGTTTGTGACACGAAACTTTATGCTCTTCACTCCTGATTGCAGGGTAACTATGCTTTGGTTTTGGTTTGATGTGCCAGGCTTTCTGTGTTTTCAGTTCCCACCACACTGTAGATTAAATAATAAAATGATTTGGTAAACACATGTTTACATGTTTTCACAGAGCCCACGTTCATCTCTGCATCATGGGTACAGCAAAAGGACGACCCTGATAATGAGAAAATTTACATCTTTTTCCGTGAGAAGAACTCAGACCACAACCGAGAGGCTGACCCATTGATATCTAGGGTTGCCAGAGTTTGTAAGGTATGGTGGAGAAGGTTGAGCTAACATCAGTGAAGCTCAGTTTTATTTACTGCTGAATTCCTCAAAACCTCTTTAGCTTACTTTTAATAATTAGGAACAATCATAAGTATTACTGTAACTACATAAACACATCTTTTTCAAGTAATTTGGAAGGTGGATGGAAAGGTGGTCAATCGCAAGACAGGATTAATCTGTCATGGTGTGATCCATCTTGTCATCAGTTGCAACTGGTGGGGGAAGCAAAAGCCCTCCCCCTGTACCCTCTCATTCTGGAACCCTTTCTATCCAGTCCTCATAGGCTAGACTGCACCCACCTTTGAACTTGGCATCCAGCTATAGATGTATAAAGTTTTGTGACTGCATTTCGCATTGTTGGAAGGCTCTTGCATTGAAATTGACAAAGTCTGTCCACTGCCAAAGTACTTAAAGCCAAATTTGTGGTAGGACACACACACACATACACACACACACGTCATGCAGTTGTAAAATGTTTAAAACAACAGTATTCATGATAAAAGTCAAAATGTGATCATAACTGAAAAATAAAGGCGAGGCATTATTTGCTCAATATGTGTGAGAGGGTGTGGAAATAGCATTGGCTAGTTTGAGTCACTCAGTTCAAACTTAGGTTGAACAAATATTTTACTTTTGTAGAATATGCCCTGTTGACAACTCAACAGTACAAGCTGCCTAAAATGAACCTCAGTTACAGAAAATTTACATCACATGCACCAATGCGGACCATCGCGGCCAAAAGAACACAAAAACTGTGAATTGAGCTTAAAAATCTGTAATGTGATTTTTGAAAAATAGTATACCAGCTTCATGTCTCCCAAGTTTATTCATAAATGAAAAGAGAACAACTTAAGGCAAGGCAATACTTTACATTTTCATTAAATTGAACATCCGCTTGATGTTGCGTTTAATGTTACCACTGTCCGTGCTACTGAATATAAAGGCAGTGATTGTGACTAATACTAATATTATTCTCTGAGTGTGTCTGCTGTTTCTCTTACAATAACAATCTGCATAATTTTCCATACAGAGAAAACAAAATACCACAGTTTCAGGTCAGAGGTGCTTGATGTTGACATTAGGCTTTATGTTTTTATAGGGACATTTGTTATGCTCACCCAGTATTTACTTTTATATCAGTATGTTGCATTGTTCATCAAAAAAGTTTAGTCATGTTTAGTTTGGCCTTTGGCCCACCACCTTTTTTAATCATCTTTTTTAGTCAACCAGCGAAAAATGCTTTCATTTTGCTGAAGTATTGTTTGCAGCATCCTCACTTAACATCTGTGCAGAACAAGACTTGCCCTAAAAGTGTTAAGGTGTTTTGTTCCAGAGTTCATTCTGGATATAATGTCAGCTGTATCTAATGACCTTCAGTTGAAGGGGAATGAATGAGCATCCTCCTGAGGTAATATGTTGGTATCACGTTTCAGGTGGATGAAGGTGGATCAAAACGTTTTTTCCAGAACATGTGGACATCTTTTCTCAAGGCTCGCCTTGTGTGTGGATTTCCAGAGGAGTCACTGTATTTTAACCGTCTCCAAGATGTTTATGTGATGCACGCCGATGACTGGCAAGATACCAGGGTCTATGCCCTCTTCGCGAGCAGCTGGTTAGACACTTCCCCTTCCTTCATTTTTAGAACCTAAGCAACATGTAAACATGACAGTGACAGAACAGTCAAAATCAAAACAGTAGAGGCTTCAGCATTATGACTTTCAGTTCCTTGTATCCTAGGTTTCAAGCTCCAAAAACACTCATAGATTTTTACATGATGTTAGACTGTTAGTGATGTATTTGGCCCTTTGTCAAGGGAGTTGCCTTTCTCCCACTCCCATGGCTGAGGCAATACCTCATTTATAGATGATTAAAAAACAACTACAGCTGTGATGACATCTATAGTAACCTTTGTTTCTTATTTCTCCTCTAGGAACTCTACAGCAGTTTGCATCTATTCAATAAAAATGATTGAAGAAATATTTAAGAATTCATCTTTCAAGGGTTTCAGCGGTGCAGTTCCCACACCAAGGCCAGGAACGGTAAGAATTATATTATGTTGCTATGTTACTTTATGGAAACAGAGAATTTGCAGAGAACTTCCTTTTATTTTTATAGTTCTGTTTTAGTTCGCTCACATGCAGTCTGAGCTGTTTATTTTATATCATGTGTCTCAGTACAACTCATGGTTTAAAAAAAGATACCTTAATGGGTGGAAGTGTGTGCGTGGGTGTGTGTGTGTGTGTATTCATCACATTCATTGTTTCCATCCAATGAATGTCCTGTGTTTGCAGAGTTTCCTGTTTTTGTAGTGCAATTATAGCACAATTATACAAGGTTTACAAAATTGCAATAAAATTACCAACACATTGATTACTGTTCCCTTTAGTACGTGGTCATGTTGTTATATTTTAAATAAAACCACCCCACCCCTGTATTATAGATTGAAGAAAAGTTTGTCTCCGCATTGTATGGCTTGTCCTGACTGTGCTACAAATATTCAGGGTATTTTTTTTTAATTTCATACAGTATGCAGACTATTTTTACATTTATTTTTCAGTGTTCCAAGAACAGCAAGACTTTGCCACGGGACACAGTCAATATTGTGAAAGATTACCCAGAAATGACTGACTGGGTTCACTCAGCTCCTTTTTATACAAGCACCAACAACTACACCAAGATAGCTGTTGACCGAGTTCAGGCTGCAGACCAACAATTTTATAACATTCTGCTTCTAGCTACTGGTATGTCATGGTTGAACAATGCAGTATTTGGGAGGATGTTTTGTGATTAGTGCTTTCTTTAGCTTTTGGTTGGCTCCTCTTCCAATGATACATTGTCTGTAATCTCTGTTGAGAACAATAGACTAAAAATACCTAGCCAGAGGTATCAGTTGTAAAAATAACAAAATATCAAACTGCTGTTCCAACAGATTCCGGGAAGATCCATAAAGTCTTGGAGGCTGGGTCAGAACCTTTTATCATTTCTGAAACACAACTCTCCAACTCTTCAACCATACAGTCGATGAAGCTTGACTTTAAAAAGGTACAGTTCATTTAAAATGCCATTCTAAATGCAATGCACTGTGCTTTGCAGTGCTGGCGTCAGTATTTCTATCAGCTGCTGTCAGCAGCCCCTTCAGTAACATCTCCAGAGTATAAGAACTCGACGTTGCTGTTTCTCTTTTCTCTGCAGAGCATCATAGACTGTCAGCTCTTTGCTTTTCAGCTTCACCAGACAACTATTTTCAGCTGATAAATGTTGTGTGCATTTGTTGTCTAGCACAAGGAGAAAGTAAAATCTATCACCAAGTAGGTGAATACGTAATAGTGGTGAATTTAATTCAGATGTTTTCCTCTGTATCTGGTGGAGACTAAAAACAGAGCTAGGAGAGATAATATGAATGTTAAATGCATAGAAAATGGTAGCTCAAGGGTCTCGATACTTGCTAAATGTACCGATAGGCAGTTGGTTGCTAATAGTGTATCCACATAGTAACTTTAATAAAATCATGATGTCAGTGTCGTGTTTACAGTTCATCAACAAATCTTTTACTCCAGGTTTAAAGTAGATTTGGGTTTTTGTCCTCCTTTGCTCAGAAAACATTAATTGTGGGGTTTTCGGAGAGAATGTCTGCTGTGGACCTCCAGAGTTGTCAGGACTACAACAACTCTTGTCAAGAATGTGTTTTGGCCCGGGATCCATACTGTGCCTGGACTACATTTGGATGTACCCCGACTGTCCCGTAAGTGTGAGCAGTATTTTTACCAAGACTCACAGGCACATTTTCATAATACCTTTTTAACAGTACAGAAATAGCTGCTCTTTGCATATTCTTTATCAGAATGGAATTGACTGATAATCAAAGAAGCAAAAAAATCTTGCAAAAACATTACTTACTGGAACATGCTTTGTTTTTCTTTGCAGCGGAGGCATTCAGAATATTATGGATGGGCAAACAAATGTATGCTCTTCAGCAGTAGGAGGTAACTAATGATGAGACATTTATTAATCTTACTATACACTACAAGAAGTAATTTAGTGTCATTTCTCTCTTTAAGAACAAGAGTCAAGAAACCGGACCAAACGTGAGATAACTGCACCATCGTCACTGCATTTGAGGACAGTTCATTCAGTCCCCCTGGATGTGCCTTTCTATCTGTCCTGTCCTATAGACTCTTACCATGCTGAGTATACATGGGAGGGAAAAGGCCAAAGCAGTCCTTGTCTGCAGATGCTTACCAGCTGTCTGCATCTCATCCCTTCCATGTTACAGGAGCACTATGGCAAGTACGATTGTGTTTCCAAAGAGAAAGACTATACCAAAGTGGTGAAAACATATGAGCTTATAGAGAGCTCAGAAAAAAAGAAATGCACGAAAAGCAATACATCTGGCAAATGGAACGCTGCACCAGCTCTTGTTCCAGAGTTGGTATGGATCACGCTACTTGTCCCAGTCATTTCCTTTTGAACAGTGTTTCTGTTTCTCAAAAGTTTGTGGTTTAACTTGGATCAAAAATTTCAGGCCCTTCATATTCACAATTTCAATAATGCAGCAACAACAGAAGTCCATGTCAAGCTTGTAGCTGAACCACTTAAACAGGAACATTCCTCCTGTGAAGAAAAACAAACAAAAAACAAACCTGTTTGCTTCTGGTAACAAAGCTGCAGAAAGTGCCTCGGTAAAAGTGTTGAGCTTGAAGTCTAAAGGAACTATTTATAGCCAAGTTTATTGTTTCAAAGAGGCTAGAACAGGAAGAGGTTTTGAAAAAGAAAAGAGAAAGCAGCACAACCGGTCAGCAGCAGAACACAGCTTGAATGGTCTGAGGGGGTCTAATGGTGCTTTAAAGACTTGAGCATCCTGCATGAAACACTTTCATTGAGTACTTATATTCCTTTTAACACAGTGAAGGAAATGGAAGGTTTTATGAAGTAATCAGAGGTAATTCCTCCATATATGATTGTAAATCTCAAGTGAACAACAGTGGGAAAGCTTTCAGTCAGAGGGCCAAAGACAGATAATGTTTGTAAAGTAAGTAGGTGTGGTTTAGCTGTAAGTCCTACACAAGCTGAAGAGAGCTCCTTGAACTTTCTTCCATATAGGCCAGGAAAAATCTAAAGTCCCTGTTTAATTTTTGACATTCCCCTGCTGACCACAAATTTGTGTCAGATAATTTAAGAAACTGTGGAGGCACTTTTTTTGTTTCACCCTCTCAGTAACAGTGGTCGGAGAGGTATTTCAAAAATATACAATGAAAATATTTAGCAACATATGGCTAAATGCTTAGAATAAGTCTGAGTCAGAGACCAGATCACTCAAAAACACTCTAAAACATGCATACAGTTAGCCTGTTTGTAGTGTTGTAGCTTATGTTTAATTTCTGTGTGTGTCTGTGTGTGTGAGAGGTTTTCTTGAAAATGCAAGGAGTAGGGGTAGTGAAGTTGGATGGTTTTTTTTTTTGGTTTTTTTTAACCTGGGGTCAACCATCCAAAGCACAGACAGTGCACAAGAGAAGAGAAGAAGCGAGTGGAGGCAGGGTGGAGTGGGTCGAGACGAGTTTCAGGGGCGCTTTGTGACAGAAGGATAGCAGCAAGACTGAAAGGGAAGGTTTACAAGATGGTAGTGAGACCGGCTATGATGGTTTGGAGATGGTGGCACTAGCAAAAAGACAAGAGGCTGAGCTGGAGGTGGCAGAGTTGAAGATGCTCAGATTTTTCTTGGGAGTGATGAGTAAGGAAAGGATTAGAAATGAGTGTATCAGAGGGACAGATCAGATTGAGTGGTTTGGAGATCAACCTAGAGAGACAAGGCTGAAATGGTTTGAAGATGTACAGAGGAGGGATAGTGGCTATACTGGAGAAAAGATGTTAAAGATGGAGCTAAAAAGAGGAAGACCACAGAGAAGATTCATGGATGTAGTGAAGGAGGACATGCAGAGGGTTGGTGTGACAGAGGAGGATGTTAAGGATAGGGTGAGATGGAGGTAGATGATCCGCTGTGGCGACCCCTAAAGTGACCAGCTGAAAGAAGAAGTGTATGAAGTTCTCTGATGATTTACTTGATGCTTAATTATAAAGACAGTTATTTGAAGTTGCACCTTAAAACCTGGGTTCAGATAGGCTTGTCTATCAGTCCCAAATTTTTTGAATTTGTAATCCGTATAGTTTCAAACAATTATACTGTAAATTTCAGCTTCAGATAAGCTATACTAGTATTTAAAAAGTAACTATAATGTTGTTTTTGTATACATTTTGTACAGTTATGTTACTGTTACATCAAATAATATAATTAAAATGAATTATTTTAATAACACAGTAGAGAGAACCTGATATAGTGACATCTCTAAATAACACAAAGGATTAGCCTCAATAGCCTAAGATGGAGTCACATTCCCTACCTGTATTATTATTTTCATCCCTCGGTAAACTGCACTATAAAGCAATAAAGTAGCTAATTTAACAAAAACATTGGTTCATACTAGAATGTACTAAACTGAGCAGTTGTGCCTTGTGTTGCTTTAATTCTATGAATGTAACTATGTATTAAATATGTGTCTTTTGGTACGATATTAATACTACTTAATTCTATCTGAAGGTTTAATATGTGTGTTTTTTTTTGTCGAAACTCTTATTTATTTCAATATTTTCTTTGAAATGCTTCATGAAAACATAATTGATAATGATAATTAAAACTTGCTAATATCTTTGATTTCCTCATCATTTAAAAAAAAAAAGAATGAATATGATAATTTACTACTCACAAGGAGTCATACCAGGTAAGTCTTTTTTGTTTTGTTTTTTTTCTTAGCAGGCTTTGTTTTAATCAATCACAGTACTCTGTAAATAACATGCAGCCTGATGAGAGTGCACCCAGCACAGCAAAGATCTTGAGCTTAATCTGTTTTATTCCTGGATCACCACACAGAGATTACATCCTGCTTACGTAAAGAGAGGGAAAAGAATGTCCAGTTACTTCTACACTGCGTGTGTCAAATCATTATCATGTAGAGAGATCACTAAGTAACCATTTGGGTGGAATCCTGCACTGTTGAAAGATTTTCTTTCAGATTAACTAATTATGGTTTAGAAGTTTCATGGCAATCTTCTGTTGTTTATGTTTCTTTCATCCTGTCTCTAAATATGAGATAACAACTTAGCTCTGAACTTAGCTCTGCATAGCTTAAATGCTGTGGTCTCAGTATTTTAGCTGCATGACCAAACCCTGTTGTTCCAGTCTCATTCTAGGAAAATACGCCCTTTGAACCAACATGACGCAATATGTTGTTGTGGAATCTTCTTTCCAGGCACATGGTTATGGTTGTTTTAATCTGCAGTCTCTACACCAATATTTACAGTTTATAAGGAGATGGCACTGTGTACTGTTTACAGTTCATGTTTTGTTTTCTCTAAATGTGTCTCACTTTCTCAGGTTACAGTAATGAAGATCCCTAAATCTCTGGCTTAAGCCAGAGCTTACGGCACCTGATCTAACTGCTAGGTTTGTCCTTTGGTAAATCGTCTACATGAGCTCATGTTTTGTGTGATTTGTGTGTGTCTGCGGGTCCTTTTTTGAGCCACCTCGTGTTCCGATTAAATCCAGGCTCATTCCTCCTCAAGTTGTCGAAATGGGTCAAGTGGTGTTATAAAAGACTTAAGCTAAGTATCACTGATACGGTTTAGTTTAGGACTATGTTAAGAAACACTTTCAGTATCACACCTCTAAACTGTGAGACTGGATTGTGCTACATTTCAGTCACAGATAAGGTCACTGTGATGTTTTGGTCTCTGCTATGTTCTGATAAGAGAAAATATTGATTCAGATGGACCTTCAGCTCCAAGTTTTCCTGTTGTGCTTCTCTGATACAGGAAGTCTCCAGGAAGAATAGTACTGGAAGACAAACACAATTTCTAATTAAGGAAATTCTTGGAATTGATAACAAATTTTAGAAGTGTGGCTTTCCAAATGTGCACCTTAATGTTTATAAGCACGCATTATTGTTTGCTTTACAAGAATTGTACTATGCCTGTCTGTAACTGCAGTCTATTGACAGCAGAGGTCGCTGTTACCTAAAGGAACTGACATCTTAGCAACATTCAAGCTTCAACCCCTACCTTAAGCTGAACATAAACCCAGGGCTAACCTGAACCTAAAAGCCGAGTCTGTCTTAAAATAATACTCACATGATCATTTTCAGTCTGAAAGTGATTCTCTGTGCAAAACTATATGCCAAGTATATCTCAATTGATATGAGTGTAGTGTATGGGAATTCCTAGAGCCCTAGGAGAATTAGCAGTACTGAGAATAGTGGGTGTATTAATGGGAGGTGCGTAGGTAACAAAAGGCCGTGCATCAGGTGTGGTAGGCCTTTGTCTTGCTCAATGAAGGAGGCTGATTCAACACAGTCCTCCAACCTACACATGTGCAGTAAATCAGTAGGGTATATTTTGAGGTTTTGTCATTTCTGAGTACTTTTGCACTTGCTGTAATAGGTGCTGGTGTGTTATATGAAAGCTAAACTAAGTTCTGTTTTCCAGGCTAAATGAGTCACTATAGCTGATTAACTGATAACTTGAGGCTGGTTTCCCTTAGAGGTAGA
>VUQS01076106.1:0-10581 GCA_015108495.1 Heterochromis multidens
CCAGCTCTGTCTATTTTACTGTGGTACAAACATCAACAATCTAATGCAGGTATCATCGTCCTATGAAACTACAGCTGTTTATAAAGAAAATAATGTTTTACACATATGAACTAATTACAAGTTTCTACTCTTTGTTTGATTTTTGGCAACATTTTGCATGAATTTATTGCTTTTGACAGAAGACAACAATGCTTTTGTATACATATATATATGTATATATGTGTATATATATATACTAAAATATAATGCTGATAAACATTTTTAGAGAACACAAGTCTTTGCAAGTAAATGGAAGCCAATACAAAAATTTATTTTAAGACCTTATGCTGTGATTTGGCATGCAATACAGTCAATTGTGAACTGAGAGAACTGAAACTAAGGACCTTTAAAGGAAAAGCTTGAGATTTGGAGGACTGTATGATATAGTATTCAACCAGCTGTAGCCAGCAGCCTTGGCAAGATAGCAAATAAGTAAAAAAAAAAGAAAAAAAGTCTACCTCTTTCTTTGTGTCATGTAGGCCTTAACCAATGTTAACAGACAATGTGGGATTGCACCAGTGCAATAGTGTTAACACAATTCTAACACTGTAGACTGAAAAGAAGAGATTACTGAGTTCCTGACCCTTTGCTAACCTCGTCCTGACCTTGTAAAAACCCTGACCCCGTCATTTCCACCCTTACAGGATTCATCTGCTAGCTGGACTGCCTGCCTCTGGGAGTGACGTTTGATTCCTTCAAGTACCAGCCAGCTATAAAAGACACATCCTGATAGGCCTTCCTCTGTTGTGTTTAATAGCTGTCTCTCTCCCCCTCCTCCTCCATCCTGACCTACGCCACCACACCCACCCTCAGCCTCTGCTCTGGCCCTTGGCTAACCCCTTATATTCAGGGTTCAGGGTCAGGGCAGCAGACTCCCAGCCAACTGGGCGGTTGCCCAGAGGAGCTGATGTAGCCGTGAGCAGCAGGAGAGACGTAAGAGACCCAGGGACCCCTCTGATGTTCCTGAGAGTTTCCAAAGAGGGAGAGGCTGCAGTGTGTTTACAACATCTTAAAGTTAGGGAGGGAAGGAACGCTGCACAGGCTTAGACAGAGAATGACGAAAGCGCAGTGCAGTGTATAAATAAATGTCATGTAAAATGAAGAATGTGACTCTTGTTGCAGTCAGACATCTGAATGAAGGCAGACAGAAGAATGACACACAGCAATAGTTTCTTTGATGTAGTTCAGCAAAACTTCTTTTGTGCATGCATTGTCTTCCTTTTCAGTGTTGTCATATCTTTATTTGGAGCTAAACATCTAGAAATGAACACCAAAGATAAACAAAGAGGTGACTGTTCTTCAAAATTCCTGGCAAGGTGGGCAGATTATTTTCAGGAAGCAACTAAATTGGGGTATTGTTATTCGTATGAATCTGAGTGTTGTGCTAATTCCATAGAAGACTATGAACACCCTGCTGTTATTCACTTCCACTTAAGGAAGCCTCTTCCGGCCTTGAGAGCATCAGCTTAAAAGCCTAGTATCTGTTTCTTTCTACGCAGGAGAAAGAGAACACAAATACGCACACTTACTCATCTAACACTTTTAGCATTACTTGCGTGTGAATCTTTGACATTTTCAATTTGTTTACACTTCTTTTAGTTCCTCTGAATATGAAATATTGTTCTGCTGTTGTTTGTACTTGTAACCCACTTATTTCCTAAGCAACTATTGCACAATGGGCTACCATAATAGATCTAAATCTGTTAAGGAATGCCTTCAAAAGTAAAGATGACGACAGTACAAACAATAACATCCACAAAGCCTTCTTGCTGAAATGAAATCTTTGGAATAACAAATGTTGGCTGCTTATGGCTCTCTGATGGCTTCATTTTTCACTCAGTATAACGTGCTAATTTTTACTGCTCAATGTCCTCCACTCAGCTTGTGTCACTAAGTCATAAGCCTGCTGCTCCTGGCTGATATATGGGTTCACAAGATGATGTCAGCGAAAAACACTTTCAATAATTGCTATGATTAATATTCTCAACCTTCCAACACCTTCCCTTTTCCATCCAGCCACATATCCCCACTAAGGTTCATCTATCAGTCTGCTCTCAATCTGTTTAAGTCCTCTGAGTGATGCATAGCATACTGCAAACCCTATGTTCCAGTGCACTTCTGTTTACATTTATTCAAATTGTGAATTGATGAGCCTCTGGTGCATAAAATTGTCAAGAGTTAAAGGTAATGAATATTTGCTGCTTAATTGTTTAATTTTTTTTGAAAGAGGAAAAATTTCCCTTCCTTAGCAGCTTAAATGCATTCTTTTCCAATTGGTTTCAATGTCCACTATTATTCTTTTACATAAATATGCACAAATTGCATAGATAGGTGAATGTTTACCAACATATATACTGTATACTGGGTACAGTTGTGTAACATCATACAGCTGATTGCACTAGCAGGAATAAGTGTGGAAAATTCACAGGATGGGTTTCCTTTTGGCCTGCTCACTAATTGTTTAGGAGGAAAAAGGTGAAACAGATATGTATAAACAGTGGCGGTCTTCCAGAGAGTTGGGAGAGGCCTAGAGGGCCTGGGACAGTAGCTGACCTGTAATATTCACCATATACACTGAGGAGTCAGGTCTGCCCCATTCTGTCTGGTGGCGTCAGAAAAAAATAAACTCTTGCTTCCTCATTGGTGATGGACAAATTTATGCTCAACTGGGAAACACTTCCTGTACATACTGGCTTTGAACATGTCTGGCTGTCCAGACAATACACGGTCAACTGACAAATTAAAGGAAAGCCCAATTTAAAGTGTCTCAGTAAGGTGTTTGTCCACCAACTGCCAGAAAAACTGCTTCTATACAACTTGGCACAGAGTCTATGAGTCTTGGAAATATCTTCATTACTTTTTCTTGTTGTTTTTTTTCACATGCTCTGCTCTACATTTATTCTTGTGCATTTTGTCCCTGTCAAAACAAAACATCTTGACCTGAACTCTTCCATAGGTGTCAAATTGGTGATTTCGAGGGCCACACATGACACCCAACCAACAATTCAGTGACCTCTCATGCCCTATAGATGGGGGCATTGTCATTTCGGAAAGGACCACTTACATCAAGATATGTTTTATCAGGATAAAAGGTGATCCCTCAGGGCAACTTTGTATTGATTTGCAGTGAGCCCCTCCTCTAAGGAGATAAGTGAACCCAAACCAAGCCAGTAAATTAGTCCCCACAGCACAACAAAGCCACCAGATCCCCTCACTGAGGATTTTTAATTTTAAAACTACAAGGTACATGTGTATGCATTTAATTGTTTTATCTTTAAATTGTCTTGCATACTACTTGTTCATACATCACTTCATTGTCTTTGTGAATCCCAAAAGTGGTGATCATAAAAAAGTAATATGGTCATTGCTGGAAATATGTCTGCTCTCAGTATGAATAGGATTTTTAGACAATGATGTTCAGTGTAACAAATTGATAGGAGTCAATTAAACATCTATTATTAACCTCCTATGGTTCACTGTCAATTATCTGTCCCATTAACTCTGTAATACTGTAAGCAGTATGTGTTTAATCCTAAAGAGATCCAGTATGGCTCATCTCTAATCAGCACTTATGAAAAAAATAGCCTGAAATGATGACTTTTAATGTCAATTCAATTTAATTAGATTTAATGAAATAGTTAAGGTCATTTATAGCTCTGTTCCTGGTTCTTAGATAATTTATACTAATAATAAGGTACACTTATATCGATTAGTCATAAATTCCTCACTTTTACTCCAGTGTCTTAAAGTGGTTTCTACCGTAATTGTCTTTTTAAAGATAATATTGCTGCCTGCTTCAAAGATGAGAGGGAATTCCTTTTAAAGGTATGAGAAAAAAATCTTAAAAATGGATGAGAAAAGAAACTTGCTGAAAAGCACCATAATCACTGCCACATGGGAATAATGCATATTTATCACATGAGACATTTGCAAAAATGTCTTGCAATTTCTTCCATGCTGCTTGCGTGTCTGTTACATGATGCCAGTTCCTGTCATGTTCTTCTTGATGTTCATCAACAAACCACTGTGCTTGTAACAGGAAATCATTTTACAGCTCCACTCACTGAGTCCTATTTACACAAACTCCCCCGAAACACTTAAGGCAGGATATTTGATTGTGAGTAGTCTTTTCCGTGCTGTTTTCCCAGAGCTGCCCATCACCATGGATTAAGCCCTAAACACATGAAAAACACAACTCACAGAACTGCTTGGATGGTATAATAATAATAATAATAATAATAATAATAATAATAATAATAATAATAATAATAACAATAAAAAAGCCTGGCTAGTCATGAGAAACAGCTCTGACTTTGCTTGATGTCATTGTTTTTTTGTTTTGTTTTTTTCCACAGCGTACCGAGTCATGTGCTATATCTACTGCATTAAGGCACATTGCATCAAGCAAATGAAATCAGGAAACAGGACACTTTGTAAACTATTCACAGCATCAAACACAATGATATTTAAGGATATTACATTAAAATTCAGTTCTTCTGAGATTTGGAAAGAAAACCATTCCAACCACAGAAATCCCAAATACTAGCTGGTTTGTAGCTGGCATAAAAGGCAGGGCTGCCAAGCCAGACATGCTGTCATCTGACTCTGGTGAATGGACTGCAACTTGTAACACTTGTGTCTATAGTTAGTGCCTGGACATCCTCTCAGTGGGAATAGACCAGCAATGTCCCTGTGGCAAAGTCCCTGCCAGCCATTTTCTTTCTAATGGCTCTTCCCTGAGAGATTTATGATCCACAGATAAAGAACAATTAGAGAAAGGGAAACACAAAAGCTTGCAGCTCTCCAGAGAAAGATTTACAGTTACAGAAATGTTATTTTTGAAATTGAAAGTCTGATGGTCTTATTTAGTAGATGACTCCATGGCGCATACAGTGCCAGGTTCACTCAGGTGTCACTTAACAGGTGGCCTCATTACATCCTTTCCTAGTCTGTGGTCGTGCTGTGACTGACATGTCCTTTTTGTTTGCTCACCGTTGTGTATCTGCCATTAACACTGGCAGATGTAATAAATGCGTCATTGTGAGATATATGGCATTATGGCAGAACATGCTTGGTACAGAGGTTACTACCCCACCAACACTTCAACTGGGGCCTCGGCATGTCTCTCCACTCAGGAAGTGAAACAGGAAACACTTGTAGTCATGTTCCAAGATGCCAGGAACCTGAAGTCCCGAAACACAGAAAAAGGACATAAGACTGCATAATAGGGAGGATCTGAAGTCAAGGAAAAAAGAGAAAATGGAAGAAGAAAAAAAGGCTAATTAAAGGAAATGAAAAAGGGTGCAGAGATAGTTTATCAAAAATTTTTTTCTTTTTCATTTTGCAAGTGCCTTCCATTGCTATGTAGATGACATCCACCTATATGTGTCCATGAAGCTCAATATTTGTATAGCATACAGTCAGTATGGCAGTAACATTTAGATGATGTTCAGGTCAGTTTACCTGAAAAGTTTCTGTGATTAAAAATATGGATTCTAGATAAATTGGATGGATTAAATTTCCACAGTATGTTGGCCTTTTGGTAGACAACATCAAAGAGCATGCATTAGTCATAGTTTATGCTCCTAGATACAGACACACCACTAGAATGGCTGCTGCCCATATTGAATGGTCTGGCATTTATATAACACTTTTGGCTACAAGCCACATTTAACCATATTCATACAGTGCTTTATTCTGTATACTTTATCTATCTCACACCAATGGTCAGTTTACCAACAGTCGACTAGTGAAAGCCTGTTACAGTCAATGAGCTCTCTATTGTGCAAAATAGAAAAAGGACACATAAAATTTTTTATGTCATCCAGCAGTATCATACAAGACATTATATTAAGAACTTGTGGACAAGAGCAGCCTTTAACCCTTTAATTTAAGTTGAGACTGGTTGGACTGCAGTCATATTTTTAGTGAGTTCTTACAATGTATTTGTAAAGGCACGTTTTTCATGTGTTGTGTTGGATCTTATGTACAGCATTCACCGTAATCAAGAATTATACGGATTCCCATAATGATACTAATTTGTACTAAGCCTGTGCATCTTTTTCTCTTTTCCTCTCTGTGTCTGACATATTGCTCAGCGATTGTGTTCTTTGATTGTCCGTGTTTAATGGCAGCCTCCATCTGCCAGCCCCATGTGTCTGCAGGGTAGCGGCCCGCGGTGCCCCACATTAGAGTCTGTTGGCGTGGGCCCCAGGCACATTCCGCTTCTGGAAGTGTGATTATTGAGGCCTGATTACAATGTCTGCGACCACGATAACAAACCAACACTCACTGAGTGCTTGGCGATCTCATTGCCAAACAAAACGGCTGGAGAATTAATGATGCTTCAAACTCGGACAGGTTTTTTAGTGCTGATAATCTGGATCCAGGGTAATTTGAAACAATTGGTGGCATATGGTTTGGTTTTACACTTGATGTCCAGCAACAGATATGAAATCTGTTGGACTGAGCACCCAATAATCAGATCCATTCAAGTTAATTTAGAGTAACTGGATATACAAATAGAGCAGTTGGACATATGAATAAAAAGTTAAGAAGAAGAAAATAAACTGAATGAAAAGAAGATAAATTAAAAGAAAAGGATTATAGGAATTTCTAGAATCATTCATCAAAACAACAGTACATCTGTCTGGTTTGAATTTTGTGGAGGATGTCTGTAGGGTGGTTAAAACACACTGCTGTGGAGAGGAACCCGAGAACAGAGAGCATGCTGCTTAGTGTTTGACACACACCTGAAAGCCCCTCATGTTCTCCTTCTGTAGAAATGCCTGTGGTGGTCTCCAACTGCCTGCTAGGTTTTGAGGGGTACTCATTGCCTCATCCCTGCCTCCAGGCAAAACTTCGTCCCCATCACTACCTCCTCTATATTTTCTGTTTTTCTATTCTCCTTCTCCCCTCACTCATCAGCTTCCTCTTTTGCTCAGTCTACTCTCACCCTCTCTCTTCTTCTCTGTTTCTCACTCTCTTCATCCCCTCAGGGCAGCAGGTTTGGGTAGAAGTCTATTGCGGCGATCACAGCTGATAACCTGTATTCTGGACAGGCGGGCCACATGGGGCCACACCTTGCCCGAGGATAGGTCCATCCATGCTGGGGGCAACATAGGCACGGGGGCCGGGGGGCTAAGGCCGGGGGCTAGGTCTAAAGTCGGGGTTGAGAACTTGAAGTGCAGCAGGAGCAGGGGGGAAGTGGGCTGGATGCTGGGATAGCAGCTGCATGAGCCTGAAGGCCAGGGCAGGCGAAAGGAAATGCAAAGAGGGGTGAGGGGTAGAGCTACAGAGCCTGGACGAGAGGAAAGGGTCAGCGTTAGTGACAGGGGTTTGCATGATCTATCTGAGGCACTACTGAGCCATGGTCGACTGGAGCTGACAGGTGAGAGAACAGCACCACCTCTAATGATGCCAGTCAAGGTGCCGGTTGGTGTGCACTCCACTGTGAGGTGAACTTGATGGGCTGGTAGAGGCATGAGGTGGAAGGAGGTGAAGTGAGAACTGGATACTTTGGAGAATGATGCTTTATAGCTTATAGCCTGCTGTGTGTAAAGCTTTTGTTTATATTGATGTTTCAAATCAGATCAATTGGAGACTTCAGCCTGGCTGGTTCTACAGTCAAGCTATTGTGCTGTAAAAGCACCATATAATTATTACTAACTGCTGGCATTATAGCCCTCTATTGAGCCTATGTGTGAATGTGCATGCATTCACATTTTTTTTTATTTGGCAAAATTGCAAAATTTAGTCCTGGAGTTACCATCACCATTACTGCTTCAAAGATAGTTTTGATCTAATCACTAGATGGTCTCTAGTCTATCTTTTCTCCATCCACAGAGTAATAATGTTTTTTTTATTCACTTAGCTGGCTCCACAGGATATGACAACAGGCCCTAAGTCTGCTTCCACTACAGCCTTGAAAATAGAACTATGTCACTTTAGTTTGTGACCACAAGCTGAAGTAGCTGGTCAGAAGGTTTTGTGTGCAATCCTATATGTGCATTTGTGCATATCTTTAAGAGTGTATACCCGTGCCTTTGTTGGATAATCATGTGTATTGCAGAGGCAGGACTGTGTTGCAATGCTCCATCTGCTTGGCTGCCTGGATTGTCCTGTCTGTGCTGCTCTGATTCCATCACCTTCAGTGGGTTTGTGGGTTGGAGAGAGTGGGGAGTCGATTGGAGGGGGGAGGAATGGCGATGGTGGAAAGTGTACACAAAAAGTCACCCTGAATCTGCCAGCTGATTAATCAAGGGTGATTCGGCAGCAAGTACAGCCTACCCGCTCCTTCCTGGCTAGTCCGTGTGTATTTATTTAGAGTAACCCGTGGCCAGTCACGCCTGACCTCAAACCATCAGGAACAGCCACAGTTGCGCCCAAGCATAAACAAAAAATGCGTAATGAAAGTAAGAGGACAGGGGATGGGGTGGTGTGGGGCAGGGATGAAGAGGAGGGGAGGGAGGGGGGCAGGCTCTTTTTCTTTTCTCAGAGATAGGGATCTTAAGCTTCACAGCAGAGCTCATGGGTCCAGACATGGAGTTGAAATAGCTGCCTGTGTCCTGGTGTTTACTTCTCAGCTGACATGGGAAGGGAAATCATTGACCTCTGTCAGATCAACCAAGGTCCATCCATCTTCCAGGCTAAAGGTATTTTTTGTTGGGTATCAAATAGCTGGTGGTGAGTGGGAACCCTTTCCTCCTGCATAAAGAGTTAGTTAGAGCTACACAACTGACATTTAGTGTGGCTGCATTTGCGACAAAAATACACATGTTTGCTATGTGTTTGAAACTAAGATAATCTTTTCTGCTCCCCTTTCTGAATTTGCTCAAGTTCATATTGGGTTAAAAGCATCAAGTTTGATAAATTTCATCATCTTAGCTGTGATGTAAGTAGCAAGGCAAGCAGGAGAACAGAATCAAACAAACTCCAAAGATGGAGCCTCTATGGAGAATTATTGATCGAACATGAAGGTTAGCCAGAAGTCTGAGAAGGTTGGCTCTCAGTGGTCCCAAGTGGTGCAAGAGGCCCAAATCTCTCTGTCTTTAAGAGCACAAAACACAGAAAAGAACAAATACAGCGGATGGGTGAGAGGAAGGGGAGAACAATATAACACACTCTCAAGTCTGAGAATGTGTGTTTTGATGAAGCACATAAAGAACACTTATTGTTTTAAAAGTATTTCAGAAGTATCAAAAAATTCATTAGTGTATACGGTTTAAAATCATTCACTGTGTCTGTAATTACCTTTTTTTTTTCAGTTTTCAAAGTTATTTTAAAGGCACAGTGGAAGCACAAGTCAACTGTGACAAGGTCAGCATGTTTACTAACCTCCTTGTCCTCTTTGTCTGCCTCTTTCCCTTAGTAAGTAATCTGCATGGCACATGTTGATTGTCCAGGAGAGGCAGAGTGGCATTTCAGCTGAGCAGGTGGAAGCAGGCAATGCACCACCTGGTGCTAGGAAAAATGGAGAGGTGAGAAAAAGCATGGCCTACCAGCACAGCTTGTTGGGTTTTGACCCACTACAACTCTCAATATCCTCGCCAGAACTTTCTTCTTTTTTTTTTTTTTTTGCTGCCATCACATTCAGATCAGCCACACAGCACCTGCGTTACTGAAGCATGAGGGGGCCTGTCTCCCGTAGAGACAAACAGAGAATGGGAGGATGAAGGGAGGGCAGGAGAGAAAGAAAATAGCGGTAAACAACCGCACCTTTGGTCCTGCATCTGTCTGAGCCTGGCATCCTACAGTGTGTGACAGTTAGAGATGCATGTGTTACATTCAACAATCCCTGGCATAGATGTTGAGTCATCCCAGATGGCCATCACTTTTTTCCTCCACTACTTGTTTCTCTTTCTCTTCCTCTAACTTATTGCTTTCATCACCTACTGTCAACAAAGGATAACCACTCCAATGTGACTTTGACTTGCATAAAATGCATGCATATACAGCCAACTTATTTGATATATTAAAATATACCTCTTTTGTTATAGGTACCATAACTGGTTATGGGAGAAATTCAAAATAATGTTTTTTTGGCATTTTATGACTGGAAAAAGATATTTAACAACCTGTGCACCATCAGAGGGGACAAAGAATGATGATGAACCCTCTTTAATAAAACTTCTGACATAATTATGCACATGCCAATGGTAAAGAAGCATGCGCTGCCAAAGTTAATACCCCTGACAGCGTCTCAGCTCTCAATGACAAAATATAAAAAAAAAATGGATAACCCTTTGACTTTCGACAGTTTGGATTTAGAAGTTGACTTGACAGATGCTATGCTATTCCCCACATCTTGAGATGGGAAAAAATATGAAAATGCATTATTAATTTCACAATGTGAATAGCCAGTATTCACAGAGTGCAAAGGAAGAGCAAGCAGGCAGGCAGGCAGGCAGGCTGCCGTATGTGCCAGCCAACGAGTGAACGAGCAACTCTAACCTTGAGCTTTCACCATCACTGTTTGACATCTCTGAAAACATGTTCTCTTTTTTTCCAAGTGTGGGTTGACAGCGGCACTGTCACTGGCAG
>VUQS01076109.1:34253-99479 GCA_015108495.1 Heterochromis multidens
TAGCTTTCTTGTGTGTGTGTGTGTGTGTGTGTGTGTGTGTGTGTGTGTGTGTGTGTGTGTGTGTGTGTGTGTGTGTTTGAGTGTCTTGGTTATATGCTTATTCTTGAGAACTAATCTATGGCAATACAGTGCAGTCATCTTCTGATACCTCCTGTGATACTTTCAAGTTATTTATAGTTTACTTTAGCACTAAAGAGCTTTACTCAAATTATTCACCTACAGTAACATATAAGTATATGTCTATCAGTGTGAATAATGCACTTATACTTTCAGTTTTAGAGGGTGGGTTGCGCAGCACAAATTTACTGCAACAATTACAGAAAGCATAGGATGGGCATAAACAGTAACATGTCAATAAAAGAGACTTAACTTAATGGTTCAGAGCTTTGGAAATGGCCAGTACCATTTTATCACAAATCTGGATCGAAGCACAACTATTAAGAGCTAAAACCATGAAGCCATGTCCACATTAGTCTGTGTTTCTCTCACTGATATAACTAACACAAAATGAACAAATGACAGACTCTGAAGGCAAGGAAAGTTTTTGGGTTTCCTTTTGTTAGTCATGTATGCTCGTCAGCATGCTCGAATGGAGGCACATGGATGCTGAACATTGTTTATAGGTTACTCCTGAAAATATTTTTAACTGCAACATTGTGACAAACAAATAAGCCGTGTAACCAGCAGTCCACCCACAGCTCTCATCCTATCAATGGTCTGAAGATGGTGGTCCTTTCCTCTGCTCTGCACCCTCAGTGAGATCAGTGTTCTTCACTTAAGTTCTTCAGGTTAGAGTTTAGTTTGCAGCTCTCTAGTCTGCAGCAGATCTCCAGACAAGAGGAAGGACTACTGTCGAGAGATGCGATCCAAGATGGCAATGTTGGCATTCACCAGACTGCGAGATGAGAAATGAGAGATTGGACATTGCTCATAATGCTACAGTCACACTAGGGAAAACTGGTCGGAGATGGTGGCGCAACCAGAATTATTGCGACAACCAGTTGGCAACCAATTTAGTTGAGTCCCCTATTCCAAAGAGAAATGTCACAGATTAGTTGCACTCAGACTCCGATTGATTGCACCATGTTGGCAATCTGTCTGCTTTTATAAATTAGATGGCAATTATTTGCAAACCTTTGCCAATCTGTCTGAGAGTGATTGCAGTCAATCTGTGTCATGCTGTGATTGTTTGAAGACAGGTTGCCTCCCACCAGGTGACCTGTACAGTCACCTCGTGATAGAAAGTGGTCTCCCAGAAGTTGAGGGTGTTGCATGCTGTGATTACCTATGCAACCAGAGCTTGTAATGTTCACTTGCGCTCATCTGTCAGCAGCAAAGTAAGGAAAACAAGTGAATTGCTTTAAATGTGGATGGAGCTTTAGATGGAAAGATAAACACTACAAGCAGTGGGAAATAGCGAGCCCAGCTTTGTCCCAAGGTAACTCCATGTGACCACATTTTTTTCCAAGAAACAAATTGTTAAGTAAAAATAGAGATGCTAATAGTGTATTATTGTATCTTTAGCAAAGGTACTTAAGTATGTAAAACCAATCAGCAACTCATCTTCATCATTACTTGAAACCATTGTATTGTTGAGTACACTATTACACAGAACCACAACAAACTAAAAATCTGTCACTTGAATTGTTTTATCCATTGCACTTTCTATGAATAAGAGCTGGCTTAGAGCTGCAGTCAAATAAACTGAACAAGTTGTGACATAAAGCAATAACCCTTGATTAAAATCCTCTTGATGGCTTAACCACTGTTTAAAGATACACTATGAATGTGTATTCCTTCAGCTGAAATCAAATCATTCTTTGGAAAGAATGCTGGTCTACCAATTTTTATTACACATGCCTTTTGATTATTTAATACATTGTGGTAAACTCTGGTGTTGAAACGTTGGTAAATCTGAATTGAGCCCTGATTGTCATTTGAAAAAGCGTTACTGCTACACAGAAATAAAAAAAATAATAATAATACAACCTTCTCACAGATGCCTCTAAAGGCACTTAGTATCTGGGGCAGAAAGATTTTAGCCAAGCCTTTGTAAATGTGGCCTGATTTCCCAGCAGTCTTTGCTGGGAAGCAGAAAACAGAGGCTGGTTATGAGACAGAACAATGAGACAATGTTAGCAGGCATACACCACATTCCACTCACTGTCTCAAATAGCTAAATTCACTAAATTGCCTCATTAAAAGTGTAAAAACACTTTAGACAGTGATTAAACTGACTATTGTGTTCCTGCTCTGTAGCCATAAACTTTCCAATTTGGTTTGTCTTGACGAGTCTTTGACTATAAATATTGCACTAATTTATTGCAGCTTTACAGTAAGGCGGTTTTATTTCAGCTTGTGTTCCCTGACTGTTAATATTTGTGGCAGCTACTTGTTTATGTCTTTGGAGTTCACTGGTTTCTCAGCTTTAATAAATTGTGTATAGAAGCGCTTTTGGTAGACAGTTTCAGATAGCAGAACTCGATGAATTGTCTAATAAGACGAACTTGAAGTGGGGGACCTTCCTCTCCAAATAGTGTGTGTGTGTGTGTGTGTGTGTGTTAGCCTGTGCACACACATATGGGAAGGGCGTGCATGGCCACATCTCTCAAAATAGGTTCCAGTCCTCCCCTCTCTAATTAGAGACATTTAAAAAACCCAGATTTTAATTTTAGACTAGTAGTTTTTGGGCCACTTATGCACACACACACACACACACACACCCATCAAGTTAAACATACACACTTTCCATATAAATAAATCTGATAGGTCACACACTTGTACATATAAATCTGCGCGCGCGCACACACACACACATACCCACAGACACACACATATACACCACAAACCACAAAGCCTAACTGCCTGGCCCTACATGGTAACCCAAGCACAATGCAGTATATTCTATAATAAGCAGTTCAACATATCAGATGCAGGAGCACACTCCCCACGCTAGGCCTCATGGCACAGAAGTATGATAACAAAACCGAGTAATGCAAGAAATTATTGGTATAAATCATCAAGCTCATTTATTTTGTCAACTACACGTATGACAAGAATCTGTACCACTCCTTCATGTGGCTTCTCTCACACTCTGCTCCCTGTCTGATGACTAAATTACTCAATCAGGGTCTGAAAAATTATTTCATAAAAAATATTTTTCATGCAATTACATGGAAGTGCTTTTACATGACAGGCAGTAAATGGGGCTTGTAGCTTGGCAACATTCCCTGGTGGCTGCTGTGAGCTCACTGGTGGGTCAGGCACAATGGGCGCATTCACATCTTGACATGCATTTGCTGTTTAAGTGCCTGTTGTGCTCAGGGGCATTTAGTCTCTGTTATATTTGGTGCCGTGACTTACCGAGGACAGACTCAGGGTGCAAGGGGCTCCCAGGACTGCTGGCTTAGGTGACTCTCTGTCTGAAAGGGTTAAGCTATTAGGAATAACCCATGCGCTGAATAGTCAGTGCAAGCTGGAAGCCTCTTTTAAAGCACTTATTGTAACAAAGATGACACAACCACCTCCCACTCTGAGAGAGCTCTCTGCTTTTATTCCTCCTCTCTCCACTTTCCTCCTCTTGTTTCTGAAAATGTGTCTGTTAGCAAGGAAGAGACTGAGAGGAGAGCTACACTGTAACGGATTGCTGTAGAAATTACAATATGATGTTACAGTAAGCAGGCTGTATTTCAAAATTAACATTCTGCAAAAAGAATTACAGTAAAAAGCTGTAAAATAAATTATCGTATGGTCACTGTAAATTTTACAGTAAAGTACTGGTGACCCTGCTGCCAGAATTTTACTGTAAAATTTAAAGATTTTTTCTTACAGTGTGGTTTCTGATGCAGGTTTTGAACTATGACACATACCCCAACTGTCAGAAATCCCACAAATGAAAATGTGAATTATTTTCAAAGCATAGAATGTGTGCAGGTTTATAAGTGCTTATTACTGTCTGTCGCTATAGCGTTATTTTAAAAAAAAAAAAAAACACTTAAATAAATCATAATGGCTGCTGTCTTGAATTTTCATTGTTATCTTTATTGCCTACTTTGGATTCTACTTAAAACTTCAAAAGTAGTTCATGGCAGTTCTTTCAATTAGCAAAAACAGGATGCCTGCCTTTTCATAGCTGCAAAACATTCTGAAAGCTCAAACAAGAAAAGGTTTCAATATATGAAATTTACTGATGGCTGAATTTAATCTGGCAGCTTTGCATTCTTTAGCATATGCAATGCTGTTAGTAATGGTTTTCCAGATTGATTGTACTTTTGACTTGCTCACATCCTGTGATATATCACAGTACTGAATTCTCAAGTATTAATGACAGTCCACTGTAATTACTGCTCTAAGTTTGTCCACACAGGAATCTCAGCTTAGCAAGTTGTGAATGTTTGTGTGTGGGTGTAAAAGTACCCATTACAGTCTCTCACTGAAACATTTTCTCAAAGTTAACAACTCATCTCTCATGACATGTATGATGATGTTATCCTTTCTCACTGATGTGCCCTCAGCTGAAAGGAAAATTTTGATTCTCCTTGTTTGGGAGCTTAAATTGCAATGTAATCCATGCATCCATCAATTTTCTCAGCCGTTTATCCATTTCAGGGTTGCGGGGGCGCTGGAACCTATCCCAGCTGACACTGGGAGAGAGGTGGGGTACACCCTCTATAGGTCGCCAGTCCATCACAGTTGCAGTGTAATATAGATCTGTAATGGCGTTTGAGTCATTAGACCCCGCATTTGGATGGAGTAAGTGGGATTGGGAAGCTAAATTAGGTAATGTAGTTTCTAATCCATCTTTTGGTGTAACCACAGTATTTTGTTGATCCACAACGTCTCTCTACATTACTCTGAGGGATATGTGTGTGATGTGTATATAAAGAGAAGTGCTGCCATGTCCACTTAGCTCTCCTCTGCGAATGGCACATATTCTTGAAATGCAACTTTGGCAAGAAAAAGCTACTCAAATGGAAAGCAAAAGGGGAAAGTGCAATAAAAAAAAAAAATCACTGCTGTTTTTGCATAGGATGTGCTCAGCTGTGAGAAATGAAAGAGAAATGAAAGAGCTCACACAAAGCTGGGCTCTTGTAATCTAAACGTGGATAATCGCACCACTTTCAGCAGAGTTCAGTTCCCGCAACGTTAAATTCTTATTAAATTATATTTATGAGACACAGACCAGCATGTGCATTATCAGATCAGCTAATTAAACCAGACTTAATTCAGTAATGATGCTCTGAGACTCTCAATTACAATTACTCTCATTATCTGGCTCCCATTGGTCTCTGAATTAGGACTGGATTTTTGCCACGTTACCAATCTCTTTCAAGGGTTCTTGTCTTTCACCTCGCGTGTGGTCCTCGAGCGAAAGAGTCCAATCCAAAGTTAATGGATGTTTACACAGCAGTGCATTGGGTTGTTTTAACTCTTTATTAAGCTGAACCCGAGCCCCTCCCTCTCTTTTGGCCTCAGAGTGCTAGATCGATGCTCGTGGTGGGATGCGAGTTGTAGCATCTTTTAAGCACTCTCGTTGTTTTATCATTGATCAAAACGGAGCAGCTTCAGGTGTTGTAAAGACTGGATCTGCTCAAGAAAAATGAATCTGTATTCAGCATGAAAGAAAACAATACTATTATTCAAAGACCATAAAGTGTACTACATAGATAATGAGCTCTAGGAGCAGATGAATTCTTATTAAATATAAATCCTTGCTCAAGACCCTTTTTCTGCTTGTGGTTTGCTGTAGAAGCCTGCAGCTACACAGAGCTCACTGTCTGAGCCCAGCATGCCTAAATATTTAGGAGCCAATTGAAATCAGGGCTTTTTACTTAAGTGCTTCTCATTTATGTTCTGGACTAAACGCCAAACCAGGCTAGAGCATTTCCTGTGTATCCTCCTCCCCCCTCAAAAAAAAAAGCAGAAATTTAAATTGCCTCTGTCAGAGAAGCAGGATGAGAAGATGAAGGTGAGATGATATTGACACCAAAAAGCAAACGGGACATCCTGTTGTGTTTGAGTTTACAGCATTCTAGCCGTGGTTAGGACAGAAGATAGAGGGATGTGTTTTACCCCCTCTGATCTGGAGAGCTCTGTTTAACCGCTCTTTGTGTTGGTACTGTTGCACAGTACACCACACAGTGAGCTTTCACAGTGACAATTCCTGTGTGAAAAACGACCCAAAATCAGCGTTTAAAGGTTTATATACAGAACACAAAGGTGCATAACCACTCACACACATCAGGCCTTATCCTCCAGGCTTCGGGCATCATGTTACCACTGAGATAGCTATCTAGTTAAGAGTCAGGGGGGAAGAATGGAAATAAATCAAATACGATTTGCGACATGCTGTCATTGCTCCCGTGTGGCCCTCAAAGTCTTTGTGGATTTAGGAAGCAAATTGAGCAAACCAACAAAGTGAGTGGCATGATGCAGGGAGGAGCTGCTGTGGTCTACTAGACAAGATGCTTTGTATGGTTTTTCCTTTTTTACACACCATCATGCAGCATAAGAAGGCTGACACTGAGCTATGGCAACGGAAACTGAAAAATCAAGTGTGCGAGCAGTGCAATTATTGTTTTGACTGATTTGATTTTTAGAAAATTACGCATTATGCCACCAGACTTCTTGGTTGAAGGGTTACACAGGTAGGGGATTTTTCATTTTTAGAACAGCACTTTGGGAAATTAAAACAGAAAACAGTGAAAGTTGAAGTCATGTGGTTGTGATACATGTGATATTTGTGTTGACTGTAGCTTTACTAGCCATGTATAACCACTCTGTTAAGTGAAAACTGGTAGAAGAGAGGCTGGTAACTCGGTTTGACCTGGCTCATATGACCTCTTTCTTCTTAATCCTAATGTAAATGAATTATGTGAAATGGTTAAACAAGATCCCAGGGGCCTGACATGTGGCCCTGCTTTTTCTCTCTCTTTTTTTTTTTTGTTGCATGAATTAGATGGATTCAATTAGCCCATCTAATTTCTCAGAGGCCTTTGTGGTCCGAAAGGGTTAAGTGAATGAAAGATACCATCCGTAGTCTGGACTGAGTTAGCACACTGACGTGCCATGCGAATAGGTCTTAAAAGCAGAAGCAGATTAAATCAATCTGCCATCTGATCTGTCACTTACAGACAGATCTGGCAGAAACGTGCAGTTAAGCCTCAGTAGCAATACAGTACTGAGCAGACATTAGGCCTCTAGTAGAAGCTGCTCATCTTCTTTGTTTGTAAAGCTCTGTTAACCTATGTATGCTCCAGTGATGAAGCAATGGACCCTCATATGCCTCAGCTGTCACCTGTGTCCGGACACTGCTCCGTCTGTCTGATGGCTTTCCAGGAAGTGCTCTCTCTACAACCCCTGACCTCTCAAACTGGAATCTGAATAAACAGCTAATTGGCTGGGTTTCCTGTTTAGCCTGATGGGAGCGATGACTATTTCTGTCTGTTTACAGAGTTTTGCTTCTCTCTCTCTTTCTCAGAGTTGTACTCCTTGTATTGTTTATAAAAGAACAATACCCTCCACTACAACTGTGCTCCAAACATCAGGCTTTGGGGATTATACAGCAGTGTCTAGGCTATGCAACTCCCCTGCGTTCCTGGAAATCTGCGCCTTTTGTTGCTTATGGGAGGAATTCAGTTAGCTCATTTTGTGTGCATTGTTTATTTGCGAAAGTCAGCTTTCAAGTCTTAGCAAGATAATTGAAATACTGTGTGTGGAATGTGTGCTGGGTTTAGACATGAATGCAACACACAAATAAATACATCTGTGCAGGTTTGTAGAATGAATATTAACTCAGTGTGTGATTATATGAAAAGAAGTGTTTTGTTCCTCCAGGTTTGCAGCTATGCACACATATGGGCATCTGAGCACACCAGAAACAAATGTGCATTATTCTCTGACTAATAGTTTTCTACTTAATAAGCAAAGTCCAAAAGGAACTATCTGTATCTAAACTGTCTGTGTTGAATTAAATGGCTTGTTTCTTTGCCAGATGTGACTTTCTCCTCTCCTATCTGCATTGAATTATTCAGGCAGTTCCGGATCTTCTGTAGCTTTCATCTTGGGCCTGCATCCATTTATATGAGAGATTTTGTGCCCAAAGTCGAGCAAGAGACCTCAAGGCCCAGGAGTCATGGGTTCAAATCCAGGCTACACCACAAGGGGATTGCTCTCGTCTGACATGCTCTCTCTGCCTTAATAATAATGATTTATTTTGAGGAGTTCAGTGGGAATTTGTGAACATGACATGTTTGTATTTTTTCCAAATCTTGGGGAAAAAAAAAGCTCAGATTTGGAATGACGTCAAAAACAGTGGGAGAGGCCTTACTTTCAGTATTCCAGTTATCAGTTTTAGTGTCTTGATTGCAGCCCAGCTTGAAAATGCATTTTCTTTGGTTTCTAAATTTAGCAGATAATTGTTGGAAGATGTTGACTGACGTGTCCACGATAACTGTAGCAAAAGATGATTTACTCCCCATATTCCCATTTTTTCAGTGTTAGCTTTCAACACTTTTAACTGTTATAAAAGTGAAGAAGTAACTCGGGCCAGCTCATGCTTGTGTACCAAGATTGGACGATTAAATCCGGTCATTAAGCGAGCTGGAAGGCTCAGAGCTGAAGGCAGTGTTTTTATTGATGTGGCAGGAAACAGGGGGGCTGAGTGCTGCTGCTGAATCTGTAAATCTAACGGACGCTTCACAGTCAGCTCCCTCTCTTAAAGCCGCACACACACAGCTTCACTCTTTCAATTAAGAACACACTTAATGTCGCAAACAGCCCATTAAGAGCTGTGTGGTAGGGGCAAATACGATGTGAAACTAAAGGGTGTGTTAATGATGGCAGCCTGTCTCCTCTGTAGGGTCCTTGCTGTACCCTGAGCCCTTGTTGAGTAGGATGTAGACAGGTGTCTGGATCCACCATAAATGCTGAATCTTTTCTCCTTGTGATTACGGTGACAGCAATGCACCAAATACAGAGAATGAAGTGCTGTTGATCCTGGCCACTGGTGTGTTTGTGCTTTATATGCCCAGTTCTCCACCCAGACCTCCTCTTGAACTTTTGTGCGCTATAAAAATGTCATTCTCCCTGAATTGGAAAAACTGGTGCAGTGACTGTAATTCAATACAGCAACAGATTTGTTTCAAATATTAATCTGCTCCCAAAAAGATTCTTTTAATGCATTTCTCCTCCTTTCTCTGCCTAAAAGTAGTATTTTAGCTGTAGTATTTTCCCCTACAAAGTAGACAACTTACTGTACTCTGCATAATACTACAATAAATGATTAAAACCACCATTTCACTATCATGTAAGACTAAGCTAACAGGCTCCTGCATGTAGCGTCCTATTTACCTAACTCGCAGTGAGAAAAGGATATTGCCCCTGAAACTAAAATACTCCTTTTAAAAAGAGGGGTTATAAGTCTATACAAATTCCATAGCTGCCTCTGCCTATGGCCACTCTCTTAGAGCTGAGTAATTGCTGTATATACTATTATGTTTTTGCATTTCCCTGTCAGACAAAGAGATCTCAACCTCACTTCCACTGTGCCCCAGAGCATTTTGCCCCATGCGCTGATAAGAGCTCCAAAGGCCAAGTGATTTGCCAGTAGGGAAAGAGCTAATTACTGTGGCCCATTTGTTTGATGTGGAAAGACATCCTTTTGATCTAAAAACATAATAATATGTAAAATGATTATCAAGATTGCAGCCTCTGTCTTGATGCCCTTCTGTCTTGTCGTTTATTTGAAACATCTTTAGGTAATGTCTCTGGGCAGGCTAATCTTTCATGTGACTGGAGCACAAGGGTGACTCTTTGGCTTTTATCCTCCTCTTGTGTCCTTCATGGTGTGTGTGGTTAAACCTGTGCTGTCCCTTAGGTCTCAAACTGATGTCCAAGATAGTGTTTGTCCTAATTTCTGTTTCAGTTGGGCCTCATTGGAATATTTCTAACAACCGTGTGATTTTATTTATTTATTTTTTTTACAGGATACTGAGCCACAACAAAATCCGAGTTCTGAGAAATGGATCCTTCTTTGGACTTTATGCCTTGGATAAGCTGTGAGTATCACTTTCTTATCGTCTTTTATTAAATACTATGCTTCTGCAGATGCTCTGATGTCATGTGTATTGTTTCCACTGGATTTATGTGTGAGCTGCTTTTTGGCTTGTCTCTGGACTGGGACTTGTGGAGACATACAGAAAGGGTATCAGTGAGATCTGAGCAGATCTAAGCAGCTATGGCGCATCTATCCGATCACAGGCTTCTTTCCAGGAGGGAGGATGATACACTCAGACTGGCTATCACAGACTTATGTTGAAAACTTCACATAATTACACTTCAGTCTTTCATTATCAGTAAAGCCCTACTCCACATGACAAGATAAGGGAGATCTCTGGCAGGAGGTGTGTGTTGGCAGCTTTGCCTGTGGCTTGCAGACAGTCTGGCCCTCCTTAGCAGCATCGTAATCACTATGAATGGGGTGTGAGACAAGTGAGAAATGAAATATTTTCTTGGGAGTTTTTAGATGATGCACAGCACCACTGGTGACAAACGGGAAAGGAACTATAGTTGGAACTGCTGGTGGTGACACATGGCTATAATTGCACGGTCTGTAAGATGAACCACCACCTTGGTTCAGACCACGATATTATGAAAACAAATACAACCCTGTTTTCAAAAATGCTGGGTTGCAGTGTGTATTGTAAATAAAAACAGATTGCAGTAATTTCAAATAATTTAAATCACATATTTAATTGATAAAAGCACAAAGACCAAACATAAAATGTGTTTTAGCTTTTTGGAAAAATGTATATGTTCATTTTGAACTTGTTGCCAGTAACACATTTAAAAAAAAGTTTGGCCAAGGGTATGTTTACAATTGTGTTGACTTGAATCTTCTTTTAATAGCATTGTGTAAGTGTTTGGAAACTAAGGAGGCCAACTGTTGTACTTTTAGAAGCTAAATGTTTTCCCATACTTGCTTGACATGCAGAGCCTCCTTTGTTATATGTTTCATTTCATAATGCAGCAAATGTTTCCAGTGGATGACAGGCCTGGACTGCAGGCGGGCCTGTTAAAGCACTGAGACTTTTCCTACATAGCCATGCTGTTATAATAAATTCTGTCATCTCTACATGGAAATATACATTGATCAAAACCTGCATGTATCGCTCAGAACAAGTTACCTGGCCATGCACACTAATGCACGACAGCCATACTATTCAATTTAATTCAGTTTTATTTCTATAGCGCCAAATCACAACAATAGTTGCCTCAAGGTGCTTCATATTGTAAGGTAAAGACCCTACAATAATACAGAGAAAACCCCAACAATCAGACAACCCCTATGAGCAAGCACTTGGCGACAGTGGGAAGGAAAAACTCCCTTTTAACAGGAAGAAACCTCTGGCAGAACCAGGTTCAGGGAAGGGCAGCCATCTGCTGTGACCGGTTGGGGGTGAGGGCAGGGAGACAGGACAAAAAGACACACTGTGGAAGAAACCCAGAGCAGTGTAACTAAGGGAGGGTTCAGGGTCACCTGATCCAGCCCTAACTGTAAGCTTTATCAAAAAGGAAAGTTTTAAGCCTAATCTTAAAAGTAGAGAGGGTGTCTGTCTCCCGAATCCAAACTGGGAGCTGCTTCCACAGAAAAGGGGCCTGAAAACAGAAGGCTCTGACTCCCATTCTACTTTTAACAATTTATACTATTACACATGCCAGCTTTTAAGCTGTGCACTGATAACAGGGTAGACTGTCCATCTCCCTTTTCAGTCAGGAGGATGTGGCATCCATCATTTCCAAAAGAGAATTTCAAATTTTGACTTTTCATACCATGGGACAGAGTTTGCATGAGCTTGGGTCCAGAAAAGGTGACAGCGTTTCCGGATCTTATAAAAAAAATCTCATAAAACATATTCCTCAACGGATGAAATACAAACAGAATGGATGAAGTTCAATTTATTAGCACCTACAGGCTAATTTGCCAAGCTCCCTGGATACTCTGATATTCTCACAGTCTTCTTGAATCTAGTATATATTTCACAGCAAAGCTGATTTTTTTTTTCACAGTGTGCTGTTTCACAGGGCATCCCAGTAAAGCTTTATGGCAACAACACATATGTTGCAGCTTCACTTCACAAACTTGGATGCTGTAGTCTGGCAGACAGACTTATATTGTTGGCAAGGGGGCTGGTGGGTATGTTGAAGAGATATTAGTTCCACATGGCATTTTGAGCTGCCACCCATGAAGCTAACGAGTTTCTCAAAAATGTTGAAAGAAAGAAAAATATGGTAATTTGCTGCAGTTGTTAGCTTGTTAGTACCTACCACTGGAGTTCACACCAGATGTGCCAGTCGAGAACAAAAGCTACATTTGCTCAAATTAATGTTTTGTTTTTTTTTTAAATCTGGCACGAGAACACTATGGGTGAATAGCTTCAAAGCCAAGTTGTCAGTTCTCACCTCAGCCGTGTTGCACTGAGGACACTGATAAAGCTGTTGACAGGAAGATCCTAAGGCTAATGCTACTTGGGCAGTAATGTATAGTAAATTAAAGCCTGATCTGTGGCTCAGAACGAGCTGATGTTGCTTATTTTTGTAAGTGCAGACAAGGCTCCCTGTAGCGCCGTAGGGTCACTGGGTTGGGTAACCTGAGCTTACCCATATACCTGGAGCAGTGATAAAACTAGCAGGGGGCAGCAGAGTGAAGGCTTAACTGAAAGACGTTGGAGAAAGACACAAAACAGGGAGATAAACTCCTGGTTGTGCTCCACAGTGGGAGATGCAGTATGGAGGCGTATGGAGAGGACAAAATGTAAATCACACAGGCCTCATTTCACTCCTCCGCCTCAACCTCTGCTGGCTCGCTGACACACAGTGGTGGAGGTCTACTCACTCACTCCGACGTCTTCAACCTTTAATTCAGCCCCAGGCAGCTTATAATTACATCTGAGCTCATGGGAAATTTGCTGTCTGTTGTGAAAAATGCCACACTGATGCCATGGTGGAAGGGTTTGAAGGGGTGAATTCAGATACGAGCTTACAGTGTGAGTTTTGTCTGTGCTTGTGTCGTGTTCATACTGTGAGATTTCGGTTTTGTTTTGTCTCTTCAGTCCGCCGTGGCTCTTCAGGTCCCCTCATTGTTTCCAGTATGGCATCTACATGTGCTTGTCATTTGGAGCAGTAGTGAACAGTTACTCATATTATGTGGCCAGCGGTATAATCAAAGGCCAGCCCACTGGGGCTGAGTAAACACACATCAGGGAATTACACTGCATCTCTTCCCCTACGTGACAAGGATAAACACAGTCTGCACTCCCTAACTGCACACACACACACACACACTCTCACTCTTGGCCCATCTCTGCTGTGACTTCAGTGTGTACAGTAACCCCTGAGTGTGCTTCCTAGTATGGGCACCCTCACTTCTGGCCCAGTCTAACAGGTCTCAGCAGACACACACTCACTTCCGCACGCTCACAGCAGACATCTATTCAGAGCTGAATGCAGTCTGATCTGCTGTTGTTAGATGGAGAATTCAGCTTTAGAGTAGAGCACCCTCCTCCAGGCCTGGACAAGGCAGTGCAGCAATCTACACAGTTAGCCCTTTCATTGGGACAAACCTCCTCAAAGCCACTATTGCCTTCATAACCTGCCAAGCCACCCAAGTGCAGAGGAGCAATTTAGGGTTGTTTGTTTTTGCCCTCTTACTGGACTACTGTGTTTTTGTAGGTCTTTTAAATGGGCTTGCCATCCAATAGCTACATTTGGATCTTGGAATACCTCATTTCTTTCCAGCTCTTCGGATGAACAAACTAGTTAAATCATACCTTGCCTCTGTGGCGGTGGTTGCTATGTGCAAAATAAGTCACTTTCATACACACCATCAGACCTCTGCTCCTGTACTTGTGTACCTTTTGAGTACCTCTACCTCTGTGCACACCCTTTCTGATGGAAGTTTTCACTGGCAGCCCCACTAATGAGCTGGGACCTTTATGAGTTGTGGACAGATCCCAGCAGCCTGTCCTGCACTGATTTGAGACAAGGTAATGAGAATAATGAGCAATGAGGGCTGAGGCAGTCTGGCTCTTGTCCAACTGGGCCCCACTGCACCATGGGACACAGGACAGGCAGGCAGGGCACAAGGGGCCCTCATTACTAGGCCTGTTCACCCTACAGGGAGAGAGGGAGCTGGGAGCAGAGAGGGAGAGCAGAGGGCAACGATGATGATGGATGAGGGAGCAGCAGGGTGTTTGTAGTGGACGGGTCTGAAAGGCAGGAGTGAGGCTTGTGGTTAGGAGGCTCTAGGTGTTGGCAGCATGACCGTTTTTGTCAACAACAGAGGCTGAAATGATCTCTACAGCGGGAATCTTTTAAACATTACAGTACTTTGGACTCATTGGAGTAAGTGCAGGAAATATCATGTAAGATAATCAACAACTTCTTGTTGAATCATTTCAGCTTAGTTCAAGGGTAGAAAATAGGGAGGTGCTTTAGATTTATGCTGATAACGCAACAAGAATTAAGGGAAGCTTGAAATTAAACCTTGAGCTTTCAAATGTGCAGAAATAAAAAAAAATGTCTGCACAAGAAAACATACACAGTTACACCATTATAGTTATGAATGCCTAGGCCAATTCAGATATTTTTGGCTTGATAGTATCTGTTCTGCAGAAGCAAAGGCAGGCCATTCATTCAGTCTTTGCCTGAAATCTCTCTGAAACCAACCTTGAAATCGCCTCTGCCATTCTGAGCGGTAGGGGTTAGGACGGAGTCCAACTTAAACAACTTTACCATCTGACACAAGGGACATGGAGCCGAGATGGCTAAAGATGGTATGGTGGTGGTGGCTGGGGAGAGGAAGGGAAAGGGTGAATGAAGAAGGGAGAAGGAGGGAGGGAGAGAAGGAAAGCACACTCCTGCAGTTTGTCTTGTATAAATCTGAGACAGTTTTCCTTAGCAGGAGATTTCCACACAAGCTGAGCAAATTACCTTGATGAGTGGGAACAAAGAAGAGGTGTGCCACACTGTAACACTTAAAACAGTGGCGAATGTGTAGGCATGGCAAGATGGCATGGAGCCCCTCTGTCTAGACCAGTCTGAGTAAAAGAAAGGCTCAGATTGTACCAGCCCACTCTGAAGAGAGCTAAGGGCAGCTGCTGTGATTGCACAGGGGAGTCTTGTTTCCCCCTTCACAGAAAAATGAACATTTGTTTTGGTGCGTTTTCCCGCACATGCCACTGAGTGGCTCCTGGTTAGACAACAGTCACCTAATGAGAGTGCATGACCCATTAAGGGGTGGAGTGGGTGAGGAAGGGGTTAAGCGTGGTGGAGAGTGGAAACAGAAAGGGGGTGCTGCTGGAGTTGATAGACTCCAGATGTGTCTTTCAGATAAACTGAAGGAATGGGGTGTGTTTGTATTGCAAGCTTAGCCCAGTCATGGCTCTGGGGGTTTATTGAAACAGCGAGCAAACCCCCTCATAAGCCCATTACCAAATCGTACGCTTTATATGCCAGTAACTCACTCTCACACACTCTTTCGGCAAACTTGATATGGTTTCAAGGGCATTTTCCTCAGGAGGAACTTGAGCTTTCTCTGGACTTTCTTCCCCCCACTTCCTTTTCTGCTTTATTTTTGCATCTCCCTTCTCCGAGCTCACTGGGGCTCTCGCTGTTCCTCCCCTTTCACACTCTCTACATGCTGCAGTCCACCTACTGGCTGAAAATTCACTCACGGACATGAGCCAGTCTTTTCATTGATAATTTGAACAAAAGGTACTTGTCTCTGCTGACTTCTCAGCTGCACATTGTTTCAACCATCTTTATTTAACTTTCTAATAAAGATTGAATAACCCAGATAACATTTTTTTAATACTATATGTTCAGGTATATCTATGTATTGAGATCTGTTGTTTTTGATGCTTTGCATGCTGGTAGGTCTCGTGAAAATCTGCCAAAAATGGGCATGGCACCGTTCTCTAAGCCGCTCCTAAAGCCAGACCTGGAGTCAATCACAGTCCGTGGTTGCAGAGTTTTCCTTGGCAGAATAATCTTCATCTCTTCTTGCTGCAGATTATAGGAACATATAACCAAGCTAGGAAATTTTACACTTCAAATAAAAGTGTATTGCTATTTCTGCACATCCCGCTAACAGCAGTGCAGTTGGATCCACGGTTTATGTTACGGTCAGTCATGGGCAGAGCTGTGGGGCTTATGTTTTTGAACCATAGTACAGTACTGGTGCTGGTTGTACAAGTTTGCAAGGAAATATTTTAAACATGTGTCCAGTGGCAATGCTACTCAGAAAATAATTGAAAAGGTGTGTCTTGTGTCCTTTAGTTTCTTGGCTGCGCCAAAGTAAATGCTTTCCAGATGGACACAGGCAAATAGCTCATCAGGTATATCCAATCTGAGAGGAACCAGAAAAAAATTAAATAAATAATCTAGGGAAGGGGCAGTAAAGCAGGAAATTAGTAGAAAAACAAGAGCTCAGCAGATCCTGGTTTCCTGTTTTAGGGGGAAAGCAAGAGCACGTTGGGGTCGGTATTACAGAGCCCCATTGTGAGCAAGTGTGTTGTGTAGTAGGGAGGTGGGGCATACAGGGCCATACACAGGGACAATTTAGCTTATTACTGAATCTTCTAACCCACCTGCCCCTCCCTACAGGGGAAAGCTACCTAGTTAAAAAAAAGAGAGAGAGAGAAAAAGGAAACTGTAAAAATAAACGAGCAAGGGCCTCTGCTAGAGCCGCCAACCAGACAGGAAATGACACGCGGCACAAAAATGGTCTCCGCTGACCTCTTTCAGGAACCAAGGTGGCAGTTAACACTCCCCTCCCCTCCCCTCTGCTTTTTTCCATCATACCTTTAGACATGTTTGTTTCTGTCTTCATGGTGTTTCCTTTATTGAGTTGCATACAGAGAAAACTACAATTAAAGTATAGAAATCACCCCATAATGCAATGACTTTCCATTAAAAAAATTTTTTTAAAACCTCCAGCAACAGGAAATTCTTGATTCCAGTCTGGTGATAATGAGTGGCCATTCCCTGGCTTCAGTCATTTTCCCAGCTCCCTCCAGGACTGGAGCCTAAACAATGTCAGCACTCCAGTTGCTGCTGCTGTGCTCCTGATAATGGAGCACTCCATGTTTGGAGCGCTTTACAGACCGTGTCTTCATTATTACCCTCTTGCTGCCCTACAAGCACGTCGCTCCTCTCCAGTTTGCATGGGGCCCAGGTGCTCATCCCCTATACCAAACAGAGCAATGACTCTTCAGAATGGCAGAGGACCAGCCCCATTGATCAGGAGGAGTTTGTGGGAAAAAAAAAAAAAAGGACATTCTTAATGGCAGCCTCTGGTGTTAGGCCCAGCGGCAGCAGACAATGGCCCCTTTTGGATCCTGGAGCGGTATTGAGTTTGTCACCATCTAATCATACAGGCCACATGTAGCGTAGGGGATAAAGCACTGCACTCAGAAGGTTACAAAGCATAACTCAAAAAGAAAGGCCATAGACACTGTAACAATTTGTCGCCATCAGTCATATAACTTTTTGAAGAAATAGATGCTGCTCCTGAGGAGGATATTGAAAAAAATAATAGCTACAATCTAAACTTTTAGGATTTTAGACAATGATATTTTCATGGTCTGCAAGCATAAGGCTTTGAAGCATTTATTGTCTCTGCTGTTATCCTCTTCCTTGGTGACAGCTGTTTTCATCTGTGTCAAGGTCACTGAGCTGTGAAGCTGTTGTAAGACAGGGCGCTGCCTACTCCAGAGGGCACACACACAAGTCATCACCTGAGTGTGAGGCTTGCTACTCAAGTTTCAATCTACTGTACTGAAGGTTTTAAATAGCACTGGAAACAAATCAGACACTGTGAGCCAGTGGTAGGGGGCGACACCAGACATTTAGGTTGGATTGAGCTGGTGAAGTGCTTGGACAGTGCTTCGGTTCCTATTTTCTTTGGTGTTTTCCTTCACATTTACCAGCTTGGTGATAAGAGAGTGGATCAGAGGCAATGGTGTGTTAATAATCATGTCAGAGCCCCTGAGCCAGACAGGAAATGCACATTGGCTTGATGCAGTTAGGATAAGACTGCTCTTGAGAAACATATGAAATCCACATCGCCAGTGTCACTACATGGCTCTTGATGGATTCATTAGTATAAAACCTTTGTTTCTTTGTACGTGCGAGCTTCCATGTGCTGTGAAATCATGCAAGCATGTATAGTATGCATTTATGCATGGATACATATAGCACAAAACCTAGATCCAAATGTATTTCACTGTCACCATGAACTATGAGGGAAAAGACTCAAAATTAAGCAGATGAAACAAATGACCATCTGAAGCTATGGAAGCATCTGAAACTCAACATGTAAAAGATGGTGAGATCCAGAATGATGGTTTGTGCTGCTGAAAGGCCCCTCACTTCAAACAGATGCTCAAGGTCTTTGAGGGTGACATAGCTAATCTTATAGCACACCTTGACAATTTAGTCCAGTTTGCTCCTGTTTTTAAGATTAAGATTTCCAAACCAGCAAATCAGAGAAAATAAAAGCAATGACTCAATAAAGGAAGACTAAAACATTTTCATCAGTGTCAACTTCACAACTTTCCCACATATAGGATCTGAGTTTGACTTTGACTGTTTGAAATTTAACTACTTATCGAAAACAGTGCCCAAATATTTATATATCCCTGCACTGCAGTGACTGGCTCACCTTTAATCAGACATGGTGCAGGCACAGAGGGAAGTGGCCTCCTCCAAAAATCAACAAACACTGGTTTGGTTTGGTATCTAGGCACAAATTTGAACTCAATCTAATGTCCTGTGAGAACAGCACAACTAACATGTTTGTGCACTTGTGCAAGTGTATTTGGATTTTAGGTATGTTCGTGTCATTTTAGTATCATTTATTATTTTTTTTATTTTTTTTTTTAAATCTTAGATGTCTTTTCCGAGAGTATAACAGAAGATGAGACACCAGAACAAATCAGCTAGTGCGTTTCAGTTCAAGTGTTCTGTGCAGTAGATTAAATTTGTAAGAGGTGCCAGAGGAGAATCTTTCTAAATTCATTATTTTTACTTTATATATTTAGTTAGTTGATTTTAGGATATGTTGAGCAGGAGATATGTAGTAGATTAGTTATATTTAATATCTGGATTTCTTCCACAGTGTGTCTTTTGTCCTGTCTCCCTCCCCTCACCCCCAACCGGTCACAGCAGATGGCTGCCCCTTCCTGAACCTGGTTCTGCTGGAGGTTTCTTCCTGTTAAAAGGGAGTTTTTCCTTCCCATTGTCGCCAAGTGCTTGCTCATAGGGGTTGTCTGATTGTTGGGGTTTTTCTGTATTATTGTAGAGTCTTTACCTTACAATATAAAGCGCTTTGAGGTGGCTGTTGTGATTTGGTGCTATATAAATAAAATTGAATTGAATTGAATTGAATTGAATTGTTGCCTTACAGCAAGAAGGGTACTCCGGGTACTCTGGAGGATGGATGGATGAATTGAACTGAATGTACAATATAAAGAAAAAAATAATGCACTCTCTTGATAATGATCACCAGTAATAAAATCCAATGCACATCCATCAAGTTGTCATGTAGGTCATACGAGCAGTGTTAAAGTAAACAGTACCTCCATGTACAAGTGGACATGACAAAAAGAGCATTTAAATTTATTATTTTTATAATTTATAATTTATTTTATGCGACAAACTAAAGACACAAGCTTTGAAACTGACACCTTTATCTGGTAACCAAATCACAGCTTACAGGGACTCTGCTGTGCTTCTGTTAGCATTTTAATCCAGCTGTAAGTGCATCTTTGAGTCCACACATATGGAGGTCAGTGTAACACAGTAAAATGTGTGGTTGTGCGCATGTGGAGCATGTGTGTAAAAGGGACAGACAGGGAGGGAGTGAGACAGAACTCAGGGAGAGGAAATAGTGGGCAGTGCCCCGTCTTTCATCGCTGCACTAATGAGCCTGGTGACACACAGACTGGAAACAGCAGTATTGTTCTTCCCCCTCCCGGGTCAACAAATTCTATACAGCTAATGTCACACAGAAAGACATGTATATTCAGAGTGAGACGCAGTAACACAAAGATTACTACTTTATATTGTGATAGAACCACAAGTCCACACCCACACACAGATGCTGAAGAGTGTAGTTGTTCTCTGTCAAACACACAGACTCTTCTTTGATTGGATTGTTTTTTTGTTTGTTGTTTTACTTCTTATTCAGAATCACAGAGGTGGAAATATCTCCACATTTTAAAAAAGCTGTGAAATTGTTGCAAATGTTCTGACTGGCAAGCTGGCACACACTCAAATATCTGAACTGAGCAGACTTTAGCCTCTTGGTCTGGGGCCAGTTTTTTGCTCCATCATTACAACCAGTCTCCTGTTTAGAATCTAAATACGAGCGATGGCTTAGAAAGACCAATAGCAAAACCCCTGATCTTTTGACTATATACCGCAGTGTAATTTCTTTGCTCGAAGCATTTTCTAAAACAATTTCCCTGCCATAGTTTGGCCAAAAAAGCTCATCTCTTGGAAAGTGGACAAAACAGTGGTTAAGAGACGCCTGAGGTGATGTGAAGCAGCATGGTTGACAACCGCCATGGCAGATAATCTTTGTGGAAAAAAGGACCAAAAGGTCCCCTGAGGTCTAACATAACATCAAAGTCTTTGTTAAAAGAGAAATAGAGAAAAATGCAGCTTCTGCACTGATGCTCCTGTAAGGAAATCCAACTCTGTGACTGGTCCGATGGGAACAGAAGTATTTCATGCTATAGGAACGTGGATAACATGTCCTGTCCATAACCATCCATCTCCTGACCACATTTAACCTTGCTATTCCCACCTGGCCCCCCCTCAAAAAAAGGATTCAAAATCTAATGCACAGCACCTGATGGAGAGGAGAGTTTCTAGCTGAGGTTTTTAAGACTTGAATGTGGGTGTAGAATGGGAACAGGGTGGAGAAGTACAGCGGATAAATTATTATTTATGGTTTGCAGCAGGTCAAGTTTATTGTGGGAAGAAGGGTTTTGAAAAAAAAAAAAAGCAAAAATAAATAAGTAAATAAATAAATAACAGAACTTATTTTTAATAGTTTTAGATTCCACAAGTATTTAATGTGGCTGTGGCTGAGAGTCCTACTAGTGTCAAGCCCAGGAGGCTGTTTGGATAAGATTTCCTGTTTGTTTGCACAAGTATCCTTCTATGGCTTGTTTGACGAGCCAGGTTTAGGATGTGCGTCCCCACTCCCATTCATTTAAACTTAACAGCGTCTTCTCTCAAAGTCTGAGTGTTAAAAGAATTGTTCAGCATTTTGGGGAAATGTGTTTATTCGCTTATTTCAGCAGTAAGATGGTAAAACTGATACCACGCTTGTCCCACCCCCGTTAAAACGCAGCTGTCATTTTTAAACTTTCTTTTCTGAAAGGGTTAATTAAACAAGATAAAACCTTACAACTTAGGGCCCTTGTGGACTCATTTATCAACCATTAGATATTGGAGAGTTAGCTGCTTCCCCTGATCCAAGTGTTTATGCTAAGCTCAGTAAATCCAGCTGCATATTGATTACAGAGATATGATTGTGGTACCAGTCTGAACAGCTCAACTCTTAGCAAGAATGCAAAAATGAAAGTTCAGAAAATGTAAAACTATCCCTTTAAGATGTGTCAGTATAATAATTTTCTCTTTCCCCAGGGACCTCAAGCACAACTTAATCAGCACCATCATGCCTGGAGCCTTCCAAGGCCTCTCTGAGCTTCAGAAACTGTAAGTAGATATTAGCATGATTCATATTTCACTCGGGTTCACAGCTCAGTAAACACAAAGATTTTGAATTCTAAGGTTTGGTATAAGATGGATGATGGGGGTTAGTTTGTTTACCGGATTGGCAGTAGCCAAGAGAAAACCCACATATATATTGTTTTGGCAGCTTACAACAGATGTCATATGTCATATCGGGCTCCTGGTGTTATGGTGACCATAAAGGCTCCCTTTCCTAAATGTTTCTGCAGAGGGGACACTGGGATGTCAACTCTAAGCCCCGCTTCAAACCTCAGGGCTCCTCACAAGCAATTGAATGTGACAAGGCGGCTGTTTGAGGCTGCTTGCTGCTCGCTCATTGTGTTTTTGGACACCAAGGTCTGGTTGCAGCGTGGGTCGAAAAAGGCTCCTCCGTGCTGCGCCGCGTGACTCCCTTTCCCTCCTCCCCCTTCTTGTGTTTTCCCTGCAAGGTCTGGGGCTTCTCAAAACAAACAGGGGGAGATAAACACATGCTCTGGACAGCTCTCTGCTGGGTAGTGTCAGAGGTACAACAGAGCAGATCCCTCTCTGACTGCAGCTATACATCACACTCAGAGGTGGACAGCAGAACTGGGGCCCTGCTTTTACCCCAATGATGATAAACTCTTACTTGGGTCCCTTTGTGTCCTGATAAGGGAAAGTGGCCAGGACTGTTGGAACGCTTCTTTAAATATTTAACTTTCCAAGTCTTGGAATATAAAATCTTCTGACTGTAGTGGAATACGCTATACAGCTACTTGATTTTTAAAGACGTGGAAGGGGATTTGCACAAATTTATCTGTATGTTTCTTAGACATTTGATATTTTATATCATGAAAGCAACGTGGCCACTGAAAGAGTCAAGACACCACAGTCTGGGGCTGAGTGGTTGAGACAAGGCCTCTTAATTTGAAAATAACTAACCACATTCCTTTGTCTTTTCACACTTTAAGTGACCTTTCCAACAACCGCATTGGCTGCCTGACTGCAGACATGTTCCAGGGGCTGACCAATCTTACTAAACTGTAAGAGGCAGATGAATTGATTCAATAAAAAAAAGTCCTCTATGAGTTGCAGCAAGTCTATCAAGTTACACTGCTCATATCTAATTTGTGTTCTGTTAGGAACCTCTCTGGCAACATCATATCAACCATGAATCCAGGAGTGTTTGAAGAGCTGCCGTCCCTCAAGCTAGTGTGAGTATTAAACTCTGTCAGCACTTCATCCCCCAAGTTCACCCTCACGGCATACCATTCCATAGCTTAACAAAACATTTTTGGACATTCTAGACAAAGATAACAATTATTTTCAGTTAATGCTTATTTTCCCATGTGTATGCCAACTGTGTTTTATAGTGACTTCTGTGAAGGCTGTGTCAAACCTCAAATAATCAAAGAGGATTTATTTGACATGCATTTATTTGAATTTGATTGTATTTATTTATACTATGCCTGATTTTTAGCTGAAAGCATAAATAAATCAGCATAAAAGTTTATCTACAAACATTTAAAAAATGAACCATAGACTGTATATAAAAGATGGACATGGTGATGTGATATTTGTGAAGTCGCTGTTTTTAACCCTTGAGTTAGATATTTTGGCTGTTGTCATCTTGTGTTTGTGGAGTCAAAAGTGACCATATTAGGACAAAAGTGTGGATTGCTAGCTAACTTAGCAAGCAAAGGGCATCCACAGACTGTAACACAGTATCTGTAACACAGATACTGATACCTGCTAATTAGTGCTAACATATAAATAAAATTATGTTAGAATTTCACTCACCAAAATTGGAGCACAAAGTTCTTTGATGGTCTGTTAGTACTATTTACAACATATCACACTACATTATTTGTCAGGTAATTGCATTAAAAACGCTGCATAGCCATCAACATCACAAACAGGTGAGGTTATGCCTACCCGACAGCTAGTGCCTTTATCTGCCTGTGTTGGCACTTACCTGTCACTCAAAGCAGCCACACCCTTATTGATGTATATCTTTAAGCCTTTACAAGCCTTTTAAGCCTTTTCCTGCAATAAAGTTGAGCATTTTAATATGGTAGTGTTTAGCAATAATTTCAGAGTCAGCCTCAAGTCAACTTTCAAGGAACTTCAAGGAAGTTTTGGGCCCTTCAGCATTCATTTTTCAACCCAGGAGGTTGACACTCTGAGCAAACTTATGCTTGTTTTTTTTGTTCTGTTTTGTTTTATTTTTCATGTACAATACTGCCCATTTTTGAAAAAAAGACAGGAGTCAGTTCATTTCACTGTGAAAATTATGGTTTTGCATTAAGCCATCCAGCATGTACAGTTGTGGTAGTTTGAGCCTGTAGATAAAACTAGACCTGAGTCAAGTAGAGTGAAACATGAAAACTCTGCTAAGTGACCATTGTTTCTCTCTTGTTTCAGGAACTTCAACTCAGACTACCTTACATGTGACTGCGGGCTGCGATGGGTCCCAAACTTCTTTCGCAGCAGTTCAGCACGGATGGGGGACAAAACCCTGTGTGCCTACCCCAGGAGCCTGAGGGGAAAGCCCCTGCATAGACTAAAGGAAAGCGATCTGAGCTGTGGTGAGAGCCTGGCAGCAGTGAGGCATATGAATGAGGCGGTTCACCACTTTATTTCAGAGAATGTTGCACTGTGAAAGACAGCAACAGTTAACTCATTATAAAGCTCAAGCTCATCTCAGCTATTTTAAGGATTAACCGACCAAAAGGGTTGAACAAAATTAATCCCCGCAGCTCTGCAGGGACATATTTCCAAAAGGCTCTGTGAGTTGTGTTGACAGCTAATCCTGTGGGTTGCATTTACCAATTGCTGCAGTCTGCATCCAGTCTGCTCTAGAACGGAAGCTATCATAATAGCTTCTGTGGAAAAATGTAGCTGAGGCTGGGTAATGACAGAGCAGCACAAGTAACCGTCACATCTGCATCTTTTCCCACCGTGTTGCTCAGATGGTCCTTTGGAGCTGCACACCATGTCACTGCTGCCGTCTCAGCGTCAGGTGGTCTTCAAAGGCGATCGGCTGCCCTTCCACTGCACTGCTGCCTTGGTGGACAAGATGACCACTTTACATTGGCGTCACAATGGTCAGCCAGTGACCTCCGATCCAGAAATGGGTGTCCAGCTGGAGAACAGTGTTGTGCATGACTGCACCTTTGTCACCAGGTGCAGTAACTAGAGCTATACAAGAAGAATATTAGTGACAGTTCAGATGTTTTCTTTTTAGTGCAAAGACAGTCCTGAAAAAAAAAAGGGGGGGGGGTTATTAGTTATAACAGTATGTGTTAATGATGTGTTATAATGAGCTGTCGCTATCATCTTTATCCAGTGAGCTTATTCTATACAATGTACATGTGGAGGCCAGTGGAGAGTGGGAGTGTGTGGTTTCTACTGGGCGGGGCAACACCTCTCTCACAGTTGAGATAGTGGTGCTGGAGAACAGTGCCTCCTTCTGTCCAGAAGATAAAGTTGTCAACAACCGTGGAGAGTTCAGGTCAGTTACAGCTTCAAAGATGAATTATAATATATCCTGTATCATACTATATGCAATATATGATATAAAAAAAGATTCAGCATTGCCATCATTCTCTGGTATTAATCCATAGGTGGCCAAGAACTCTGGCAGGCATCACCTCCCACCAATACTGCCTGCAGCTGCGTTACCCTTCCCTGTCTGTTGAGGGGGGTATGGAGCAGAAAAAAGCCTCTCGCTATTGTGACCGCACTGGAAAATGGGAGGATGGCGACTACTCAAACTGTCACTACACCAATGGCATCACTCGTGTCTTGCACACCTTCATCCTGGTCAGTGGCAGAGCTGTCAGTGCCACAGTATATTGGTTCATTAAACATTAGCACCATGACGTGACTCCTTATGTCCTCAGCATATTTCTGCTCTTGCATTTCAGAGGCCCATCAATGCATCCAATGTTGTCACAGTGGCACATCAAGTGCGCACATACACCCTGGAGGCTGCCGGTTTTACTGACTCAGTCGATGTGCTGTATATGGCACAAATTATGGAGAAGTTTATGGAATATGTGACACAGATGCAAGAGGTGAGAAAAATTTAAGTAAAAAACATACGTATATACAGTACTCCGCCCAGTACTGTGGATCATTTGATCCATCTACTGTTCAATGAAGCCTCATCAGAAATGGTCTCAGTGAAAAGAGTGCCTATCAAGAAGCCATTCTTAAGGATAAGGCTGAGGTATGCCAAATTACACAAGAACTGTACTGAAGTCAGCGGCTGCAGGTCTCATGGAGTGATGAATCCAAATTTGAAGTTTCTGGTTCAATTCGTCGTCAGTATGTATGGAGGAGGGAAGGAGAGGGGTACAACAGAGAGTGTCTACAACCATCTGTAAAACATGGTGGAGGCTCTGTCGTGGTTTGGGGCTGCATTTCAGCCAGTGGTGTTGGAGATCTTGTCAAAATTGATGAAATTATGAATGCAGAAAAGTACCATCAGATTTTGAGCCACCATGCAATACCATCTGGAAAACATCTGACTGGCAACAGCTTCAGTTTTCAGCATGACAACAATCCCAAACACAATGCCAATGCAGTAAAAACATGCCATCTGTCATCTTGACAGAAAATGGAACAAAAGTCAACATCCAAAGAAGAGCTTTGAATGTCCTTCAAGAAGCCTGGAGAACTATTCCTGAAGACTCCTTAAAGAAATAGCAAGAAAGCTTACCTAAGAGAGTTCAGGCTGTGTTGAAGAATAAAGGTGTTCATACTAAATATTGACTTTCAAGCTCATTAGAATTTTACAAACTCTGTTTTTGTCTTATATACTGTATTTTTTATGTATATTTGCACAATAAATAACGAATAATTACAGTAAATCGCTGCACCTATTTCCCATTTTCCTAGCAAAACATAAAGAAATGAGGGGTGGCTCAAGACTTTTGCACAGTACTGTACATGGCTGTTTACAGATACGCCTATGTAATATTTTCTCTTGACTTCCTTTTTAAATATCCTTTTAAATTTCTCTCTTCCAGTTGTCGGAGGTCATGGTCGAGATGGGCAGTAACCTGATGCAGGTGGATGACCAGATCCTTGCTCTGGCCCAGAGAGAGAAGAGAGCCTGTAGCTCCATAGTCTACTCCCTTGAGACATTGGCCTGGTCTCAGCTACACAGTAATGCTCAAGATTTCTCCATGGTGGGAACTATTAACCATTTTTATCGTGAGATTTCTAACAGAGCACGTTTGTAATGAAACCTGCAAATGTATTTATAGTTCATTGTGACAACAGATGTGTGTATGTAATTTAGAAGAGTGGTGCATATCTTTAATCATATTTTTGTGTGAAATTTTCTGTGTAATACAACCAAATCAATAATAATAATAATAATAATAATGATATAATATATAAATCAAAGTGTCAGGGTCTTTAACCCTTGCCTGGGTGACTAAACTAAACAGACTAGTGTTTATATTTTTACTTCGTATTTACAGGTGTCTAAGAACATTGTGATGGAAGCCCATCTAATTCGACCTGCCCACTTCACTGGTATAACCTGTACTGCGTATCAACGGCGTGAGGTATCAGCAGCTAACCTGGGAATGGAAATGGCAGAGTCTGTCCATGAACAACAGCTTCATTTCCATTGTAGCACTGGCGCCCATAACACCTCCCTCAACAATTTTTCCCTAAAGGTGAGGCTTACATATGCCTTCTTGCATCTGCCTGTTCCCTCTACTTTATTAGTAACCATGTCCACATGGACAGTTTAGGTTTAATGAAGGATTTTGACAAAAAACAAGATTTGCAGCTTAGGTCTTGTGTGTCTTACATCTTTTTTTTCGTTCTCCAGAATTCTGTAGCCCTGGCCTCGGTGACTCTTCCAGCTACTCTGTTTGCTTCTGATGCTGCAGCAGACTGTAAACTACAGTTTGTAGCCTTTCGAACAGGCAGCTTTTTTCCTTTGACTGGGAACTCGAGCAACACTGCTGAACACTCCCGCAGACGCACTGTCAACAGCCCTGTTGTCTTCGTAGGCCTAGGTGAGGAAACATCTTAGTGTAATTCTTCTGTTCTGTGACATCAACAAATATCATAGTTATGTTTCGGGATCAAACAAGAACCAACCACTTTGTGTTTATTTTTAATGAATTAAATATAAAAAATCTGTTGTAGTCGATTGGGACAGTTGCTTTCTTCACCAAAAGTAACCCGGGTTTCATTTTTACAAATTTGAAACTGGTGCTGTGCAGCTTTGAAAATCTCAACACAATGAAAGGTTACTTTGTCTGAGCCACTGCACCAGAAAAACCTTGGCACTGTTCTTTGTTCACTGCTTGTTTTTACCTTGGCAAGTTTTTCTCTCTCTGCTGAAAGTCATTTTGGAAATTTTGGAAACCAATCAAGAAATATAAACAAAGCCTTCAATCCATGTTTTTTGCTCTTATGCCCCAGGTTATGTAATATTTAAAAAAACCCAAAACAAAACAAAAAAAAAGCAGATGTAAAAAGAATGCATTGGGTATCCTATTCTAGTTGAATGCACATCAGTAAACAGTATTTTTTTTTGTATTAATTTCATCCCCTTCTGTGACAGATGGTTGTAGCATGCGGAACCACTCAGAGCCCATCTGGGTGTCACTCCGCCACTTGTCCCCTGGTACCGATGCTGTGGCAGCCCATTGGAGCCTTAAGGGACCGAATAAGCAGGGAGGCTGGAGCCAGGAGGGATGTCAGTTGGTCCGCAGTGACAGCAGCACCTCCACGATGCGCTGCTTTCTGCTTAGCAACTATGCTGTGCTGCAGGTAGGATGGCCTCAAATATTTAATGATTCAGCCAGGATCACCAAGGCTGAATGAGAGTTTAATTTGGTTTGTGCGGTTTCTAGGAGGTGCCTGACTTCCCTAGTTCCCCACTCCCTGTAAGGGTGCTCCATCCAGTGGTCTATGCCTGCACTGCAGTTCTTCTCCTTTGCCTCTTTACTATCATCATTACACACATACTACACCACAGGTACTGCATTGTATTTGTAAATTCTCGCTGCTATTGTTTTGTTTTGGGTTTTTTGATTCATTGTCTGATTAGCTGACTCTCCTCCCACAGTTCGATATGCATATCAAGAAAAAGCTGGCATACGTTGCTGAATACCTGCTTTCACATTGCAATGACAACAGCGATCTACGCAGGTGGCATAAGCTTAACCACCTATCCAGTAGTTTGTCAAGCAGTAAGTTTCAAATTTGCAGTATTGCATTTTTTTTTAGAGATATTTAAGCTTGATGCCTGATCTGACTGCGATACGTGACAGGTGGGCATTGCCTTGCATTACTCCTCATTGTCAACCCTGCTGTGGATTGGAGTCAGCGCCAGGGTGATTTACAAAGAGGCTATGTGGAGAACGCCCCGGCAACCAGATGGAGAGTCTCCTGCTCCACCTACGCAACGACCTATGCTCAGGTCAGTGAGCAAGATTCGAGTCACCTTTGCCCACTTCCTTTACCATGAGATTATTGTTTGCCGTCAATAAGGTTTGTGTTTTGGGCAGATGCTGTAATTCTTGTGCGTGGCCACCCAAACTGTGAACAATCAAAGGCAGTTTTTGTGCCCAACAGCTAAGGGGAGCGGGAGGGTGGAAGGGGGTATGAGACCACCGTAGGAGAAGCAGTGGGAGTTGTCATAAATCTGAGCAGGGTGATTCAAGGGATTCACTGTCATATCCAGTATTCCTGATTATTTCTCTTCCTGCTTTCCTGTCCCTGCGATATAGAGGCTGTGCTCATACTACACTGTGCCCCTGACCTCCAGCCACCATTTGTTGCCTACTCAGCCACATTCAATCAGAACATAGACTTTGGTGTCTGTGTTCTGAATCCAGTGTAACACTCTGCCTACTAAGACACCCAAAGATCACAAAGCTCTGCTCTCATGATAGACAGTCAGGCATACATTAAAACACCAAAAGGAAAGATAAAATGACCATGGCAGCCAAAGGTCAAACAGGGTCCTGTGTCACACACAAGTACTGCTCTTCATGTCATTTATATGGTTTTCTCTGTTATTCAAGGTTCTATTTGATAGCTGATGGTGTTCCTCTTATCATTTGTGGGATCACTGCAGCTGTCAATGTCAACAACTATGGAGACAACAGCCCTTAGTGAGTGCCTCTCTTTTTATCCTTGAGCCATTTGGCCCTTGACTTTGTGTTGTTTGGTTTGCTGCTGAAATGAATAACACACAAAGATGTCCTTGTTTTGTGCTGACCCTACTGCAATCTTTTCTGCCTCTTGCAGCTGCTGGCTGGTCTGGCGCTCCAGCCTGGGGTCTTTCTTTGTCCCTGCTGGCCTGGTGGTGTTGGTGACCTGGATCTATTTCCTGTGCGCTATTTTTCGCTTGAGGCACCGCGAGGCCAAAGAATGCACAGGAACCACTCTGTCTTCTCCTGTGACTGAGAGCCATCCTGCGCTCGCAGGAAGTACCAGCCTGCTCTCCACAGACTCAGTGGCGGGACCTGTACACCCTGTTATGTCTCCAGAGGATCAGTACTCACTGAAGACACAGTTCTCTGTTCTGGTGGCCACCCACTTCCTGTTTGTGGTTCTGTGGTGTTGTGCAGCCATGGCAGTGTGGCTTACAGGTCACACTAGCTTGTTGTTTAGCTGTCTCTATGGGATAGTTGCCACAGTTTTGGGGGTTTTTCTGGTAGTGCACCACTGCTTCCGGCGACAGGATGTGCAGGCCTCTTGGCTGGCTTGCTGCCCAGGCTATCAGCGCCCTCATCCCATGTCTACTTACACACATACCTGCACTACTGGGAGTGGGGTGCAGACCTCTGAACAGGGATCCCAGCTTTTTATCAACTGCCATCCACCTGGTGACTCTCATAACTCCTCATCAGCTAGGTCGTCATCCACACCAAGTGGGATCAGCAGCGTGGGGCCAGGGCCTTGCAAGCTCACCAACCTGTTGCAGGCGACACAAGACAATCCAAACGGCACTTCACGTGTCCCTACAGGCAACAACACTAGCACCAGTACTGACAACATCACCAAGCCAACAAACAATATTCTGCCCAACTCCGCAGCCCCAGGACATGCCCAGAGAAGGAAAGCGAGCAGCAGAACTAAACAAGGGAGTAGTCAGTATTATCATCGGGGTGAGGGCAGAGGTCACTATCGTCTCAAAGCTCTAAGGGCTGCTGGAGGTGGAGGCAGTCTTGGAGCTTTAGGCCCTACAGGTTTAGAGCACCTCAGTTCATCACATGCTGTTTACAAACAGGCCACAAGTGAGAATGGCAGCATTCACCACAGCCTCTCAGAGAACCAGGCCAGCATGCTGACAAACGGGAAGCGGGTGGGAGAATCAGTTGCCACCAGCCCCTCGGAGGGAAGTGACGGAGGCAGCAGCGGGAGCCGCAAACCCTTCCCCCTGCTGCCATCTATGGCCAGCCGAGTAGCTGTGCAAAACGCTCAGAGGCGATGCGCCAGCAGAGACAATTTAAAACTGGCAGCATCTGCAGAAACAAAGCGCTGCTCCTACCCTTTGAATGGTGACACTGCCACCGTACCAGGGGCCGCTGGCCAAAATGGCACCCTGAAAAACTCTGTGCAAGAGCTGGAGCAGGACATGAGTGGCACAGACCAATCGCAGAGCTCCGTTGGAATGAAGAGTGGTTTGTGGAAAAGTGAAACCACAGTGTAAAATATGCTTACATGTCAACATCTATGCATGTCCTTAATGAACTCTTAAATCACTGGGTTATGTTTTAATGGTCTCTTAATAATGATCTAATTTAAGATATAATATCATGAAGGCATCCAGGACCCTAAACTGGTACTTTTGCCTCAGTAGCGTTGAGAGAATTTGCTGTGAAATGATTTTTAAAAAAAATACTAAGGCAGGTGTTTTTATTGTCATTTTCAAAAATAAGATGCGCATTTATCTTACAAAAATGTACAAGACATTTCTGAAATTGGCATATGATGTTGATTTTAGATGTCTAATGAAAGCTTTAATGTTTTAATTGTGATTTTTCTATGCATATCAACTATAGCATGAAATGGATTACAAGATGGGCCATTTCCAAAGTCAAGCTATATGCATTTAATCCGTGGACAAACTTTCACCCTTATGTGTGCTTCAGATAACTGGTAGAGTTGCTCATGTATGCACTTCTATGTTTTCAGCGATTTTATGCTTCAGTGTGTGTGTGTGTGTGTGTGTGTGTGTGTTGGTATGTTTACACAAAAGAAGAGAATTTGCATGAGTGCAGCTGTACAGAATCTCAGAGTGAAATAAAAATGCTATGCGAGACTTTTAAAGACAAAGAAAATGTTTCCTTTTCATTTCTATGTACTCCCATCAGCACTGCCAGAGCTTCTCTCATGTGATAAATTCAGAATATACCCACTCAGACCTCATCTGATCTAATACCTGAATGACTGCCCCCTCCTGGATAGCGGAGGAACTTGGATTGATAATGCCTTGTGAATCAGCTATATTTTGCAGGTTTTCCAATGTCAAATGTTTCCAGCCCATGCTGACTTTCATTTTGGTTGTGGTGGTAGAGCTGTTTGTAATTTATACAATATATATAGGGTATATCCAAAGCCATACTTCTGTTTTATACACTTTTTAATGCACTTGCAATTCAGGAAATTGAATTAACAGGAAATAGAATTTCTGCTACCCACCTGACTGTCATGTTTCCCCATTGTTCTCTGGGCCACACACCCTGTGTTGCTACACTTATTGCTGTGTCATAATAAGCTCAGTCTCTGCCATATTGTATTGTATAGGCGTGGCATGAGCTTGTTGATTAGCCCCAGACAGCAATATCAATAGAAAGATAGACTTGTTTTGTTTGTTTAGCATCAAGAGCTATAGGTATGAAGCTAATCTTAACGTTGCCTCTCTATCAGTAACTATGCTTTTGTTAATAATTTCCTAGTTGCAAGCTGCATGCAAGACACATTGTTTATTTATAAAATCAGGGCACTAAAAAATTCTCTTTCATTTCTGATGTTTTTTCTTTTTTTTCTTCTGTGTGCCAAAAAAGCATTTATGTTGCTGAAGAATGGAGCCACTGCTGCTTGTTGCTTGTTTTCAATAATTCACATCTCTAATTATTTATAACTGAATGTTACATTTTGTAAATAACCCAGCCATCTTCATTTACTGAAATATCCATTGGAGTGTACTCTATTCTGCAATTACACAAGCCTACAAAAACCCAGTATTATTGTGGTCATATGAAATATTGTGTTCTTAATATGATGTTCAAACCATTAAAGGGACATTGCCTGAAAATTATTTGCAATGACTTAAACTTTGTTGAAAATAGCCTGGTGGACAAATCAACTTATAGTTGCTGTGAGATAAGATTTTGCATACTCGTGGATTCACATTTATGTTACCTGTAACACACAGTTCCCTGTGCTCCCTCAGGCAAAGAACACTGTAAGAGAAACAAAGTAAGAAAAAAATACATTACATTATTGGCCTTTATAAATGAATGCGGTAACAACCTAAGCAATTTCTTCTTATTTTTGTATAACAACAACAACAACAACAAAAACAACAATAATAATAATAATTTAATTAGATTATTAAAAATAATCATTTTAGACCCAACATAAAGTTAAAAAGAAAAGCAATTGTCTGGACATCTTATGTCCCTTAAGTGCTTAATTACCAGCGCTGGACTCGGTTCGGTGGTAACTGTTGACCTCTTTCAGTCTTCTATGGCTTTTTCCAGGGTAAACTGATTCCTGGTCAGCGCTGGTTAACGGTCTGCGAGTTCCTAACGCCCGCCTCCTCCGCTGTCCAATCACTAGCTGACTTTTTATAAACGACAAAAAGATTAGCCAATCAGAGCGCTATATGTAGAGTATGGGTGGGAACTCCTTACATCAGGGAAGTAAACTATTCAACTTGATGGAAAGAACTGTGTTTATAAAAGGTTCTCGAAGGATTTAGTCGCATTACAGTCGTGTCCTGGTTGGGTTACCTAGGCTAGTATTAGCGTGTAAATGGTAAACCGAGTGTTAACTGAACTCAAATGTTATCTGAGCCCGAGGCATAGTTTTCCGAAGAGGAGGGAGAAGTATTACGACATCAAACTGAGCTTCCCGAACTGAAGTCAAGCTAGGTAACCAGCACCTAGAGCCGCAGAGGACGCCGAAGGTGAAAAACAGAGTTCGAGAAAAGGGTAACCAGTCTTCCGTTTTATTGGGGTATTTTTCGAGACAGTTCTGATTAACTTTTGGTAAAGCTTGACGGACTTTAGCGATGTCTCTGGCCGACCAGAGCCAGCAGTGGTATCCTACGAGTGTCCAGGTAACGGTGCACCAGGCTCGGAACCTGCGTGTTAAAGGCAAGAATGGCACCAACGACTCCTACGCCATCATCCAGGTGGCCAAAGACAAGTTTTCTACCTCCGTGGCTGAGAAATGTGTGGATCCGGTGTGGAAAGAAGAAGCTTCGTTCGACCTGCCGCTCTTCCACCCGGGAAACGCTGAGCGGTGTACGCTGTATATCATAGTAATGCACCGTGCCCCGGTGGGGCTTGACAAGTTCTTGGGCCAAGCTGTGATAAACCTGCTGCAGCTTTATGACGACAAGTCCCGCAAAAAGACAGAGTAAGTGACAACTGTGCAATTTTCCTGTTTCACACTTGGTTTGGAGGTCTCATGGAGGCACCCATTAGTTCTGACAAAGTATGAATAAGTCTTCTTTACGTTTATAATGAGTCTGGGTTTCAGTGCAGCAGCTGCAGCATCCTTAGGAGCACTGCAGAATGAAAAATGTCCCCCCAAAATAACGTTCTTTTCAGAGCTTCATGTAATGTAGCCAAGACCATAAGACTTTAAAGGCTGGGTTAATTTCATTATTTCTAGGAAGAGGTAGGTAACCTGATATCGGGTTGGTTTACACATCTTTTTCTCGCTGGTATTAATGTAAATCTATATTCTGCTAAGACCCCCATTCCCCACTGGGAGGATGAATCCAAACGTACTTTAAAGGAGCAGGTATCTCAAAAATGTTACAACCAAAGTGGCACCAGTTTTACCGTGACCAAGTTTTCATATATCACAGTGTAATTCCAGTTAACTCTCAAATTCTCTAGATAGTTAGATTGGATTTTTGCCCCTCAGCTGCAGTTTCAGCTCTTCTGAGAAGGCATTATTGTGTTTTATAAAGGCCTGTCTGATGACCCACTTTACTAACATGGTAACTTTGCCCAACCTATGAAACATTTCACTACCATTTGGTCAAACACCAGATTTGTTTTTATCCAATTAAAAGGAATTCAAGTAGAATCTGTGGACATGTTTGTAGTGAAGCAGCAGCACTGATGAAAAGTCATTGAGAATTACGTTTTGTGAAATACTTTGTAAGTGTGCACTGTGAAACACAGAAGTGAATAATATCCTTGTCACTGAGTTTATTGCTTTACTGAGTTTGCAATTGCAGAGCTTATCTGGACAAGCAGAGTTTCCAGACACACACTTGAATAACTCAGTGTTTTGATGTCTTTTTTTTTTGGGTTTGCTGTTAACATTAAACACGAACATGGGTGGAGTCTCTGTCCTCTTCCTCTTCCTTTACTCTTTTGTGTCTGGTTTAAAAAAAAAAGAAGAAAAAAAAAAAAAACACTGACTTGCTGGGAAAATGGTCTGAGATCATTCTTTCCTTCCCTTGTCTATCGTCATTGGTCCAACCCTGCAAACTGATTTGAGACGTCGTTGCTGATGCTTGATGATGGAGGCCTTACCTTAAAAATCACTTAGCTGTTGTTAATCCCAGGCATTCCTCAAGGCTATTTACTAGCTTAAAATATGTCTGCTCACACCCAGATGCATTACGTGAATCATGCTGACATCTGCGGTTTGACACAGCATGGGTGTAACGTGGGTGTAGCACGAATCAAAATAAAACCTTGCTTTAGTGTCCATTTGGGTTATACACCCTCTTATTTAAAATAAATTTTAAAAATAAAGATGGTTTATTTTAGACTACACTGGTAAAGCTTTCCCAGTGTGGCCTTTAAATTTTGAAGTGACCTTTGGTAATGAATGAACGAGTGAGGTAGAGGTTGTCACTTGTCAGTAATCACGCAACCAGGTGCAGCCTTGATATGGTGCTGGAATTACCTCATGGTCTTATATAAGATACCATTTCATATTTGAAATGGTATCTTATGTTTGCTTAGTTTTTTTTTTTCCATGTTCATGGCAATGTTCATTCCTTGCTTTTTCAGTTTCATGTTTGAATCCTTCGTTCTCCTGCCTTGTCTTGCTCCTCCTGTTCTGTAAGACCCAGTATGCACGCAGGGGTATTGGATGTTGCTGGTTTTCCCTTGAAGTATGTGGTGTTCGATTACTGTCCTGCTCCCCTTTTGTGCTGATACAGGGTGTGACACTGAAGGCTTTGTTTTCCAGTGGAAAGGGAACCTGACACTTTCCCTCTAATATAAAACAGTTTAGTGAGATGAAATTAGGTTTTCGGGCCACATATCTTGAGTTTATAAATATAAAAATAAATAAATAAATATATAATATATATTTATATATGCTATTTACTAATCGATTTCAGCTCTAGATTTTAAACTTAGCACAAAAAGTAAGGACATGTGTGTGTGTTTGGCCAATTATTTCTTTGTTGTAACAATGCTTCTTGGCAATAAATCACAAGAAGACTGTTTCCTCACCCTGTCAGCACTTAGGAACCATAGGCAGTCTTCTACAGATTTACAGTCAAGGTTTGCAGGATGATATGGCTGACAGCTCTCTACCCAGACAATCCAGAGCAGACTGCACACAGCCAATCCCTGGTCTCACAGGGCTGCCAGGAGGCCTGCCATGACTGCCCTTCACCATCAGGACCGATTGTGCTGGTGTTGGCAACATGTGCACAGGAACCTGAACATGTGGAGGAAAGTTATGTTCAGCGATGAGTCCAGATTCTGCCTACGGCAGTTATATCGTAGGATCAAAGTGTGGCGAAGACGCAGAGAGCGCTATGCTGATTGCTGCACTGATAAGGTAACAGCTTTTGGTGGAGGCAGTGTGATGGTGTGGGGCGGCATCTCCCTCACTGGAAAAACAAGGCTTGTCATCACTGGAGGCAGTCTCAAGAGAGAGATATCGAGATGAGATTCTGCAACCAGTGGCGATCCCATATCTCCACAGTCTGGGACCGAACACACAGAGCGGGGTTTATCAGAGACTACCTCCAGAATTTGGGAGTGGACAGAATGGAACGGCCTGCCTGCAGTCCTGACCTCAACCCCATTGAACACGTGTGGGATCAGCTTGGACGTGCTGTTCGTGTCAGAGTGACCAACACAACCACATTGGCTGATTTGCAACAAATGCTGGTTGAAGAATGGGATGCCATCCCGCACTAGTGTGTGACCAGCATGAGGAGGAGGTGCCGGGATGTTGTGGCTGTGTTTGGTTTATCCACATGCTGCTGAGGCTCCTGTTTGTTAAATGAATAAACTGTTAAATTGCCAATGTTTCTTGTTTCTTCAGACTTCAATCATCCAATCCAATAAACGACACCAAACAAGAGTCAGTAGCAGAATAAGCTGTTTGGCAGAGAAGATTTGGCAAGTTTTTCATGTGCGCAACCCACATACTCAACTCTGCTGCTCAACCCACAAATGCATTTTCCTTACAAATGTGGCACCATTTAAGGGGAAATAAACAGGCTTTCCAACAGTATGAAGTTTATTGCCAAGAAGCATTGTTACAACAATGAAATAACTGACCAAACACACATTTTGTTACCTTTTGTGCTAAGTTTATTTATCCAACTTTTAAATTTTCAAAACAAGCAGTTACCAACCTGTTGCTGATTTAATTTGTCTGCAGAGACCGCAAGGATGAGATCTTGGATAGGTACATTTCCACGTGGAGAGCATGAGAGGGCGAATATAACAGCAGAATATGTTTCTTCTAGCTCTAGATAGTTTTGCAGTCACATTATTGGATAGTCCTGACAACTAAATTGCAATATGAATATACAAGATAAACAAATCACAAAAGACTACCTGAAACTCAAAAGAAAAATCATTTTATTTACACACATCCCCATCAGTTGAGGCCCTGGATGCATTAGAGCAATCTACAACTGTAAGACTTATTTGCGGTGCTAAGGCTTTTGTTTTTGTCTCTTTTTAATGTCTCTGGTCCCTGAGACATTAAAAAAGTGATATTGCCTGTTCTGTGTTTTGTTGCCTGGAGCTGTAGTCTCTTGTCTCTGATATACACTCAATGGGCAGTGAAGAGGTGGTGGAGACTGTGTCCAGGTGAAGTGGTATACTGTTTTTAGAGTTCTTGATAACTGTGTTTGTTACTGTGATTGCAATCAAAACCTTTGCAAACAAAAATCCAACAAGAGTCTTTTATCAAACCCCCTTTTCAGGAAGCATAAACGCTGAGTAAAAGCAATCTTTTCAGGTGCTCCCACCCACCACTGCTGTACACAACCACAGCACAGAGTCTGGCTGCAACAATTTGTATCACTTGGAGGTGATTTTTGTGGTACAGCTTGTCATATTTGCTCAATCCAACATGAAAGTTGAATGAAAATAGCATTTTCTTTATTTTTGTGACTAAGAATTTCACAGTAAAAAAGTACTTTGCATGTTACATTTTGCTTTATTGTGAAATACAACAAAATGATTGTCACTAGTTGTTACTGGAGAGTTTACAGGACAGCTTTAAATTATGTTTCATATTTTAACTTGACAATATTTAGACATTTTTTTTTTTTATGTATCTGTCCCAAAATACAGATCATGATTCATTTTTATTGTAAGAAAGACTAGCGAAAATTTCAGGCTTTTATTACCTCCACCAAGGAGGTTATGTTTTTGGTAGTGTTGGTGTGTCATTCTGTCTGTAAACCCGATAGCTGGAAAAGTTTTGAATGAATTCTGATCAAACTTTGTAGGGGTGTAGAGTGGGGTCATGTTAACAATCCATTAAAATTTGGCTTACATCCACCAAGGTCTTCAAGATTAACTCAATGATTTATTGGTCAAAAATTGACAAAAAGCCTTATAACTTAGAAAGTATGATTCTTACAAGTGTGGTGTGTATTGTCAACATATAGAAAGTAGCATATAAAGATTTAAAATATCATGTCACATTTGACCTCTCCTTCAAGATCAATAGATCTTGATCTGAAGGTCAAAGTGATAATACTGTTACATAGGTATATTTAAAATGACAATAGGTTTTCAGACTGACAAGCACATGTTGGTATGGGATACTTTTTGAGTATTGTTGATTAATTTTATTATGACTTTGTTATGTACATTACGGTAACAGGTTATAACCATTTAAATACATAACAATTTGAATACATGTACAATGTTCCTGAATAAGTATAAATGTTTTTGGAAAACAAAATAAACTTGTGATCAAAAACTTTTTCACTTGATATTTATTACTAAAAATTTTAATAAATTTTACTAAACAATGAAATGAAGGCTACATATGTATCCACATAAATAAAAATAATAAAAAATAATTATACTCAAAATACGTTTAAAAAGAACAAAGAAAACAAAATGAATATATACAAAATACAATACTATTCCCTGTAAAGTAAATACTGCCCAGAGAGTGAGCTGCCTCGGCGGAGGTTTGCGCTCTCTGAGTGTTTCTTGTCTTTAAATAGTTTTTGAGATATTCATGTTCAGTTATTGCCTCAGATTTTAATGTGTGAAAAAACATGCTGGAAGTGGACCATTTCTCAAAAAAATATATCTTGAAAATATATTTGATATATGAAGCCAAAATTTCGCAGCCATCATATATATCCAAACTTTGGGCCACAAAATCTTTAGGCAAATCGGAGATGGTTGAGCAGAAGATTTGAGATGGAATGACTAAATATTTCAGTTTTTTCTACTCTACTACTCTACTACTCTACTGCTAGTTGAACTGTATAATATCCACACCAGTATTTGTTTATTTATTGCATGTCATGTTATTATGGCAGTGTTGAACAATTATATAACACGCTGTCAGTTTTCCTCGTATCGTGCAGCCCTAATGTTCGACCAGTTCCAACTGCTGCAGAGGCAGTTCTCAGAGTTGGGTTCGTGTGTTCAGGCACCTGAGTCACAGTATTTTGCAAACAAAGAGCACAGCAGAATTTCCCATCTATGTGAAATATTATGCCGAGTAACATTAGAATAACCTAATGTTGTAGTATAAACTTTCCTGCATCTCATTTTAACTTGACTGTATGTGGAACAGTAACAGCTAATTTTATTGGTTTTATACCTTGTTTTTTTTTTATTGGCTGAATCCTGCTTATGGGTGGTGTTGGTTCACAGGGTAAGCATGTTTGTTAATCATTACACATGAAAGAGAAGCCATCCACAGTTAACAGAGGGAACCTGTCCAGCAAGACCAGTGAGCTCATGCGTCAAGGAGGAGGCTTTATATACCTGTGCAAACAGAACTTGGATCAGCCTGACAGCTTGTTAATACTCATATTAATGCATTGTGTCTTTGCAGTCATGTTAGTGCACACCCTGTTGTAATTGATGAAGACAAGAATTCAGAGCATTTCTTGACTGACTTGTGAAAGTGTTATCTCTGTGTCCTTGTGCCTCGACTCGGTTAGAGATTGTTTGCTTTGGCATTCTTGGTTTAGGGTGGGAGATGAGGAATGTTTGAATTAGAGTCAGCTTAACTTTAATTACATCACGTACTTCACAGCACCTCCCTGCATGTTTGAGGAATGTTGTTTCACTCCCATGCTTGTTTCCTAGCCTTTTTTCCCACAAGAGCCTGTGTGCATGTCTGCGGCATGACAAATAAATGAGGTGACTCTTCATTTAAATTGCAGATTGGTGTCTGATTAGGACTATACAAAGTTTTGTGCGGAAATAGATAGCTTTAGCGACCTCAGTTTATATCATGCAAGGACAGATTGAACTTTAATAAGATCCACATAATGTTGCACAAATGAAATCAAACTGTGACTTTTACTTCATGTGAAAGAGTTTGAGGAATGTGCTGTGAAACAAAAAGGTTAAAAAAGGGGAAAGGCTTGACAAAATGGGTGCGTCTGCTAAACTATTAGTACATCTAATAATAGCAAGGTTTTGAGCAAAGCCTTTATAGCCCTTATAATGTCTTTGTTTTGAATTATACAAACAGAGAGCGACAGTATGCAGTGGCACTAACTGCTTGTTTTGGCTTGCTTTTAAACGGGCCTCTCCAGAACACTCTTATCTTTCCCTTACACACAATAAGAGCTGATCCCGTGCAACAGAGAGAACATGACGGGGGAGCCTGAACAAAGCTGTAATTGTCAGGCTTTATCTGCAGTTGGCATGGTAATCCCAGCAGGAACTAAAACGAGCTGTACACTAGTTAATGACACCTATCAGTCCCAGGTTTAACAATCAGCAGACGAATGCCAGCAGGTTTGAAGTATTTGAGGTCACAAGTGTTGGGAACCTGGTCATTTTTGTTTTGTTTTTTTTCAGTGAGAAAAAGATTGATAATAATTACATAGAACAAACACAGTTAACTCATATTGCACAGGGGGAGCAGGGTTAGAGAATAAGAGCGGTGACTGAGGTTTAAAGTATGAAGAAGTATTAAGTGAACATTAAAAAAAAATGTTTTTATTTAGCACCTTTAGAATAAAGTAGAAATCTTGAGAATAAAGTTGGAATAGTATATCAGTTTTATTCTCAAAATGAAGTGGGTTCAGACCTTTCTGGACAAATCAACCTGTGTTATACAGTTTTTGGGATGTAAAATATTATTACCGTGGCTTTTTTTTTTTTTGTCTTGGGTTTGTTGAAATGTGTTAAACTCTGCATACTATATAAAATTAAATCCTATAATTAGTTCTTAAAACAAAAGTAAAATCCTGTTATCTTCCAAGAATTCAGTTTTAACTCATGATTCATTATTTCTGACATTTGCAGATGGTTCAAGCTGGTGGACAAGACTGGAAAAGAGGACAAGGCGCGAGGAGAGGTGCTGCTAGATATCCAGTTTATGAGAAACAACATGTCAGCTAGCATGTTTGACCTTTCCATGAAGGACAAACCGCGCTCCCGCATCTCTAAGCTGAAGGACAAAGTGCGTGGGAAGAAAAAGGATAGCTTCTCCGACTCGGCATCAGCAATTGTGCCCTCTGTCAGCCAGGTCCTCACAGACAGTGAGGGTGAGGCTGATGCGCAGTCACTCAACCAGTCTCCAGAAGCGAAAAAGAAGTCTAAGCTCAAAACCCTCTTTGCCCCCAAATCAAATTTGCAGCGTAACATCTCACAGTCCATGTCTACACTGGGGGCACTGCCTGAGAAAAATTCATCTCTTAGTGGCAGCCGCTCATCTGGTCTTAATGTAGACTCTCCTGATGGTAATTTAACCTCTTTTTTCTGTTTACTGTTGCCAGGGCAAGTTGCATAATGTTTTGCATGTCAACAATGACATCATGCCTCACTGTCTCTCCCCCCACAGTTAAGAAGAAATTCAAATTCCTGGGACACAAGCGAACCGGCAGCTCTGACAGCAAGGCGTCTTTGGGTCCTTTCTCCCTGCTTGGCCGCTCCAAGCAGAGCAACAGTGACCTGAACAACCTGTGCATCAACGGCAGCCATGTGTACACAGAGGAGACAGAACCCAAGAGTGGATCTACGCTCAGTCTGAACAGCTCAGGCCAAGGCTCTGTGGAGGATGTCCGCAAACACACTTCTGATCTCTCTGCAGATGCCTTCAGAAGTGTATCTGTCCCATCAACAGATAGAGCTTCACAAGAACAACAGCACCATCAAGAGGAGGAGGAAAGAAGGCAAGCAGAAGAAAAGCGCATAGCAGAAGCAAAGAGGATGGAGGAAGAGGAGAAACACAGGGCACAACTCAAGAGGCTGCAGGAGGAAGAGGTGCGTAGACAGCAAGAGGAACAAGAGAGGAAGAGACACTTGTTAGAGGATGAGGCCAGGAGGAAGAAGCAGATGGAGGAGGAAGAGAGGGGAAAGCAAGAAGAGCAACGCAAGATGATGGAAGCAGCAGAAAATCACCGGCTTGAGGAGGAGCGTCGCCGAGCAGAGGAGCAGAAACGCCAGGAGGAGGCATCCATGAGTGACAGGCTGTCGTCCCTGTTTGGAATGATCAGGAAGAAGGAGGAGAAAAAGGAGGAGGTAGAGCAACAGGCTAAAGAGGAACAGCTGCCCACCCCAGCCCCTACTTTGGATTCACAAGATCCCAATCAACCTGTCTCCCGTCATTCCACCAACCCGTTTGAGGACATTCCCCTCAGCTCAGATGTTTCTCTAAGTAGCAATGTAAGCCCAACCGATCATCAGAAATCCAGCAGCAAGCCACAAACCCCCTCTGCCATGGTCTTTCTCAACCGCACTGCGAAAGTGTCTGCAGTCAAACCCAGGTAGGCCTTCTTCTCATTAAATTGCACAAAGCACTCTCAACTGGTCACTCTGCACTAAATGTATGTCATGATGTCACTATGATGTCAGGTTATGACACTGGTGTTGCTATTGGTTGCTTGTAGTCACATTATGCTTAGACCTGCTTGAATGGAATTTGAATAGTCTTGCAAGTGAAACATATTGCCTTTAAGTAAAGGAAGGCCAACACTAACTGCAACATTAAAAAAAAAAAAAAGCTTCCTCTTCACTGTTGTCCATGCACAAGATAACAAGATAGAGGCACATGACAGATAGAAATATCATAGAAAACCAAAGCACATGTTTCTGATCAGTTTTGCTGTACATCATGTCTTATCAACAATGAAACCTGGAAATTACACAACCTGGTTATCTGATCTTGCTTTTGTCATGAGTTACCAAAACTCTAAACTCTATCCTCCAACGGCTGACGAACCTGTGGAACCAGTTTGGCGTGTACAGATGAGAAAGAGGGTGGGGTTTGAGTAGGTGAAGATGTTGTGGAACAAGTTATAGACTGAACAGAGTTCGTAAGGAGCGACTGAGCCATAGTGTTGCTTTCCGTGTGGATGTCGTAGCTGATTAAATTTTCTTTTCCTTTTAGATTGTTTTAATTTTTTTTAAATGTCATTGTTTGTGGACTGGAATTTTTAGATCTGAATCATAATGGTAGGTGACTGAGCTTTTTATTGCCACTGTTGTTGCAATAATCTTTGATTTCCAAAATGTTTTAGAGATTCAGGCCATGAAAGATGTTCATTTTGTACATTTTGTTGGAGTGTTTGGTCTTCATAGAGTGATCTTAGTAGGATGATATCATTGTTTCATACAGTCATTACGCTGAAACCTCAACTGTAAAACTTCTAATCTGTATCTGGTCATTGAATAATGGACCATTTTATGAGATAATATTTTATAATATTAGCAGCCCATTTCAGTACAAATCTGTGACAGTTTTTGCTACAAATCACAGATTTATAATCTCTTCGTAAGTTGAAGTTGTGAAGAGTTTATAGATTGTGTTAAATATTGAACTAAGAGCTACATTATGTGAGCCAGTAGATGGGAATTTATTAGATGTGTTACCTACTTTTTGACATGTTATCTGCTGGTTAAGTTGGTGACGGGTTGTATGCTGGTGAAAGTGAGGGTGCCAGTAATGACCTGTAGGCCTTTGTTTTCACTCCTTGGCAGATTGGCTCAGTCTTTGGAGCCTGAACCTGCTGACTTCCAAACCCCCAGTCAGCTGTGTCCTTCCCCAGCCAACTCTGAGCCCACCCTCCCCAGTGTCCAATCTGGGTCCCCTGATACTTTCTCCAGCCTCCACTCATCTTTAGCTCCAAGAGATAAAAGTCAAGGCCCATCTGGTTCTCCTCGTGGCAGCACAGAGAATTTGTCATCTGTGGGATCTGGGGGATCTTCACCTACCATGGCAGATCAGAAGAGAAGGGTCCTCCTGCCACCTTCATACGGGACCCAAACCAGAGGAAATCTTTCTCCTGTCAGAGAGATTCAAAACCCTGCGTATGAAGAGCCAGAAGGACCGCAACCAGGCAAAAAATCTATACCACTTCCTGATTATGAAACCCTCTTCCCTCAGAGGAGACATGGAGTGCAAGGGCAGACTCGATGGGATCATATAATTGCTGAGGTCAATCAGAAACATAGGGATGCTGCACCTGTACTCATGGGTCCTGAGATGAGTGTGGACAGTCCGGTGGTGCATGAACCAAGTCCTAGGTCTTCTGTATCACAGGGGAGCCCTGCCATGAGGCATTCCCAAACAAAACCTCAGGAGACCAAACCTGTGTCAACAAAAAAAGCACCAGCCCCAGCTCCTCCTAAAGAAGCGGCATCTCCACTCCCACAATCAGCAGCAGATTTTAGTCAGAAAATAGGCCTCAGTGTTTCTCAAAAATCTCCCATGACCCTTAGTCAACCTGCAGCCCCAGCATCTGTAAGAACTGACACCTCAAGCACGGGGACATCCAGAGATGGCGCGAGAAAGGTGCTGCAACCCTCACCCACACTTACACCCAGAGCACCAAGCCAAATGGACGGGGATACAACTCCTTCAGGCGATCAAATGAAAGAGAGAGCCACCATGAACAAAGAAGCACCCACAGCTAAACCCAGACAAAGGGTTGGTGCCAATGAGCCAACAACGGAACAACAATCTGCTGTGAACAGTAACATCCCAGCAGTATCTAATTCAAGTATGAGCATCATGGACAAAAAGGCAAAGGACAGCTTTGCAGAGCTGGACCCATTCCCTAGTATTGAGCTTCTTTCCAAAGACCCATGGGCACAGCAGAAGCACAACCAAGAAGAAGATTCACTTTTTACTGGCAATGCATGGAAAGAGCCGACACCTCGAAATCAGGGAATGACAGCAAATGATTTTGATAACGTTTTCGGTCAAGGAAAACCATCAGATCTCTTCACTAGTTTTAATGGCAGAGATTCAAACAAACAGAGCGAGAACCGGAAAATGGATGATGAATCAAAACTGGACAGTCCTGCTTTCCAAAAAAAGAATTTACAAGGAGGAAAGAAGATTGTTCCATCCCCAACTCCCTCCCAACAAAAACCACCCGCAGCTAATCGAGGTTTCAGAGATGTCCCGCTGCAGCGTCACACTGATGTGAAAACACAGAGCGGTTTCAGTGGAGAGAATCTTTTTGAAGACAATTTTTTTTTTGAAGCTTCAGAGCCCCTTCAAGTAGTTATGGAAGAACCAGAAAGCTTGTCTGGGGGAAAGGAACCTTTGCGAGCATGGGTCTCACCTTCTGAGGTTCAGCCTGTCAGTACTCAGAATAGCAATGGAAGCGGGCTAGCCATAAATTCACGCAGGTGAGATTGACCAGGTTATTTTCAAAGTTGGCCTTTGAGGACTGTTGAGCTTGATTTACTTATGAACATGGTGCATTGCACATGGTGCTGTTGTACTGGGAGGCAAATAAGTTTTTGGGATTTACCTTGTGGTGTGGCTGTTTTGTTTTGGTTTTTTTTCTCCAAGCTTTGATTTCTTGGCAACTTTCCTCATACTTGATTTCAATCTGAATATTGAATATTGCACTTCGATCACAATGAATATGATAGAAATGATTGTGGAAGATGAAGAAACACAACATTAAATTATTTTTCTCCTACAAAAAATATTTCTTAATCATTTTCTGTGGAGTTTCTGTATCTCTTCTTCTGCCTCCTTAGTAAGCTTCCAGGCCATTACAGTAACATATGCCTTTATTTACAGGCCTCATCCCGTGAAGCCTATGAGCACATCAGAGAGCCAGAGCACCCACGCAATGAAAGAGATAAAGGTCCGGGACAGCACACCAGGGAAGATAAAGGTACTGTCATGTTGGTATCATGTCATGTTCATCTAAGATCTTCTAGAAGTCTGCTCTAAAAGTATGTTTGGAAACTTTCTCAAAAGTTCTACTTCTTTTTTTTTTTTTTTAACTCAGCAGATGGTGCTGATATTAATTACTTTGTCATAAAAGTAATGATGTTTTTATACTCCAGTTAGTTTTTTCTTTGTTTGCTTAAATTAATCCATCAAAAAACATTTACCGTATTATCTTTTTTTCATTCAGATGATAGACTCAATGGAAAGTGGACCTTACACTCAGCTGACTCAGGACGAGCTGATCACAATGGTGGTGAAGCAGCAGGCTGACCTTACCAAGAAGGACGCCAAGATTGTTGAGCTCGAGGAATACATAGACAATCTGCTGGTGCGCGTCATTGAGGAGAAACCCAGTATCCTGCATGCCCTCGATGCTGCCAAGCCAGTGTAAAGGAATGCATCCGGGACTTATTTCTGTTTCCTATTTGTTTGTACTGTTTTCACTCTGTATTATAAGACAGTGTCTCTGTGAAGGTCTTAGAGCATATGCACTTTTTTTAGTTTCAGAAACAAATAGATTTGAGAGTACTGAAGTGATAACGTGACTATTAATAACAAGCAAGCAAGAAATCTTTATATTAAAAAAAAAAAGAATGTATTTGTGTTGACACTAAGGTACTGCAACTTGTTGCATAATATACTCATAATTATAATTAATGAAAACTGGATTCAAGCTTTAATAAACTTTAAATGTGTGGGGGGGTTTTTGTCTTTACACTGGGCACCCTCTAACTTTTGTTGTGTGGTGAATAATCACCTTAATCATTCATGCATCTTTTCTTCCACCACTAAAGTCTTTATTTTTAGTTTCTTTGCCTCATCCTTATGAAAGCATGTTTTTTTTTTTTTAAACCAGTTAACAACAGTCATTACATTGTACTCGCCACATATGAATGTCACCTGGATATCCAGTCCTTAAAGACACTGTGCCTGTAGTTGCTTCAGAGGTCCTACATAGAAAACCAGCAATGACTAAAACCAAACAGCTGCTATGTTCTGAGCGTGTTTTGAATTGCGTAGAGAGTTACAGCAGTGTCTCCATTGTGCTCATAGTTAAAATATTATGCAAGTAATACAACAGAATCCAACTCTACTTAATTTAATGAGAAACTTTGATCACTGTGATGGTTTTTGTTGTCTTTTGTAAAATAAAAAAAAAATAAGATCAGAGGAAAAGTCAAAGACTCATTTTAGTAAAAAGTTGCCTTGTCTTCGTGTTTGATCTTCACTAATGATGCCTTCACTAACTACAACTGTTTGATGATAGCTTGGCAGAAATGATAGCAATATTAATCAGTATGTCCAGACTTGTGCCTTCCAGCCTTTTTTTTTCATGTATGATTTGTTTTTCTGGAGTGAGAGCTCACTGAATGTACAGTCTGATCTATTGAGTCTTTGTAATACCACAGCTGATGTAAATGTTTGAAAGCAGTGATGCTGAGCACTCTGTTTTTATTTTCAAATAAAGATACTAATGCCACCAGATTGTACCTGTGGTCATTAACCATCATTGTGCTTTTGAAAGAAATATATCACACATCTAAATGAAATATTTACATAATTATCATTTAGCTCTCAGCGAAGGTACTAATTGCACTAATAACTCCAGATGGTCTGCATCTTCCAACTTCTGGCAGGTTCGTTTTATGCTTCTTATCCCCATACCCACAAGGATTAGAAACTAATGTAGCCATGGTAACATACATAGCATGTTTTATTGTACACAATGCCTGTCTTTTAGGCTAAATAACATTGCATTTGAACATGTTTATTTTTTCACAATATTATCAGTCTTTTGCGTCGTTCTCGGCTGTTAAAGCAATGTAATGTAAATGGGTCTGTAGCCATAGCTGCACTGCAAATTTGATCAAGAAAAGAAGTGTACATATGTTTCCAGCCTTTACAGTTTAAATGGCAGAAAATGGCCTTAAGCTGCAACAACCAGGGTCTGGGCAGATGGTGAGCACTCGAACAATCAGCAGCTGTTGATCTCAATAAGCACTTGAACATGCATGAATTGCTGTGAATTTGCCAAGTAGGAGTTGGCCATCTGGGTATTCAAAACCGAGACCTCTGCATTTACAGCGAAGGTGGGGAAACTTGGGATTCCACACAATCACACGTGCAAAACTAGAGAATTTATTTATATGTAAAGGGGAAAAAAGGTTTAAAATATTCAAAAATATATATATGATAAATACACACAGGGTGATTTTTAGTTTAGGTTTGGAATATAAAATGTCTTGAAATGTGTATTTGTGGTACTGAACCATGCCACCTCTACGCGACCATACCCAGTTTTAGGTACTGACTGTTGTGACCCTACATCATGTGAACTGCAGCCAATTTTGGGGATTTGAACTTTTCATGCATGCGACGCCCTCTAGAGGTAAAGGGCAATATGCTTGTGAAAACATTAAGTGTGAAAACATTAAGCACTCTTAAATATATCTCAAAGCCTTCTTGACTTATTGCAAACTTGTGAGTGATCTATTTTCTATTTATTTCAGTAAAGATTGTAGATGTTCTTGACTCAGTCCCAAGTCTAGTAACACTTTTTTTTTAAACGGGTAAAAAAAAAAAAAGTTGCAAAATCTGCCATGTTCTGAGCACAAGACCAATGAAGAAAACACACCTTGATTATTACAGTGGTAATTATGGGTGCATTACATCACATTTTGAGGCCGAAGCAGCATGAAATGTTTACATTTCATACTTTCCAGGTGTTATAACTTCAACTTAGAACTACAAACAACGAGGAACAATAAGAATCTGACTTACAGCCATGCATTCATGGCTGTGCTGCATGGATGCTAAATAAATGAGTTGGGACTGATCTCTTGTTTCAACTAATCCCAGTTGTCATTTTAAAAAGATATCAAAAATAAGTTGAATAATAATCTTTGTCTTCTTCTTTTGGCTGTTCCCTTTAGGGGTTACCACAGCAGATCATCTGCCTTCATCTCACCCTATCCCTAGCATCCTCTTTTGTCACACCAACCCTCTGCATGTCCTCCTTCACTACTTCTTCTTTTCTCTGTTTTCTTCCTCTTTTCCTCCTGCCTGGCAGCTCCATCTTCAACATCCTTTGTCTAATATATCCACTATCCCTCCTCTGCAAACATTCAAACCATCTCAGCCTTGTCTCACTAACCTTGTTTCCAAACTGCTCAACCTGAGCTGTGCCTCTTATATACTCATTTCTAAAACTGTCTATCCTGGTCACTCCCAGTGAAAATCTTAGCATCTTCATTTCTCCCACCTCCAGCTCTGCCTACTGTCTTTTTGTCAGTGGCACTGTCTCCAAACCATACATCATAGCAGGTCTCACTGGCATCTTGTAAACCTTCCCTTTCACTCTTGCTGCTATCGTTCTCTCACAAATCATCAAGCTCTCTTCCACCTCCTCCCTACTCTCACTGCAGATCACGATGTTGTCTGCGAACATCACAGACACCACGAAGACTCCTACCTGACCTCCTCTGCCAGACTGTCCATCACCACTGCAAACAAGATAGGGCTCAGAGCTGATCCCTGATGTAATCCCACTCCCACCTTGAATCCTTCACTCCTACCTCACACCTCATCACTGTCTCACTGTCCTCATACATATCCTGCACCAGCCTCACATACTTCTCTGCCACTCCTGACTCCCTCATGCAGTACTACAGTTCCTCTCTTGGCACCGTATCAAATGCTTCCTTTAGATCCACAAAGACACAGTGAAGCTCCTTCTGACCTTCTCTGTACTTCTCCATCAACACTCTCAAAGCAAACATTGCATCTGTAGTGCTCTTTCTCAGCATGAAGCCATACTGCTGCCCACTGATCGTCACCTCTCTCCTTAACCTAGCTTCAACAACTCTTTCCCATATCTTCATGGTATGGCTCATCAACTTTATCCCTCTGTAGTTACTACAACTCTGCACTTTACCCTTCTTCTTGAAAATCAGTGCCAGTACACTTCTTCTCCATTCCTCAGACATCCTCTTACTCTCCAAGACTGTGTTAAACAATCTTGGAGAGTTTGACAAGAGAAGTGTGGACTAGCATGGAGTGTAAGGCTATATCAGAGATTCTCTTTCTGGTCAACAACACTGGGCCACTAATTTATTTTGTGTATCATATGGATGCTGGGTAAAAGCTGGATCATCACACATAAGAGTCCTACCCTCCTATCTATGCCTAGGCTTATCTAATTCTGATTACCTGGATGTTATCAGAGCTTTACCAGAATGAGATGAGTGTGGGCTAGTCAGCTTAAGCATAAAATACAGGAGCTTCACAACACCACGCTGGCTGTCGCGCAGTTGTTGGCTGAGATGCCAATGCGACGGCGGCACGTGAACATTTTGCGAAGCTCAGCTCGAAAGCGGTCGTGCAGCCAGGCGTAGAGGAAAGGGTTACAGCAGGATGAGCTCATTGCACACAGATGGCAAAGCAGCTGAATGAGCAGAAAGTACTGCTTGTCAATCAGGTTGATGTCAATGTCACGCAGGACATTGAACACGCTGATGGGCATCCAGCAGATGCCAAACGCCGCCACGACCAGGGACACCAGACGGAAGGTCTTGCGTTTGCGCATGCGCTGAGCCTCTGCCTGGCTCTCCGTGTGGTGGCCAGGTATAACACAGTTCCGCAGTTTGACAGAGATGCAGAGGTAAGAAATGCAGAGGGCTGACAGGGGCAAAACATAAGTGATGAAGAGGGTGCTGTAGGCGTAGGCCAGCCGCTCCCTCTCCTGGCCCATCCAGAACTCCTCACAGATGGTGAAGCCTTCATTTTTAAATTCCACATGGTAGGTGTGAGCCACAGCTGGGGCCACCAGACAACAGGACAACAGCCAGATCCCAGACAGAAGGTAGGTGCATGCCAAGACTGAGATCCGCTTTTTCAAAGGGTGCACCGTGGCATAATATCTGCGGAATAGATGAGCAAAGGAGCAAAGGAAAGATGGATAGAAAATGATGAAAACTGTAATTGGCAGAGGGCAAAGAAGAACAGCATTTACCAGTCAGTATGAGCAACAACAATCAGTGTGCGAATTACCATATGCTGTTAGGGACCACAGATAATACATGCTGAAAAATGGCAGCAGAACAACATCAATACTAAATTGGCAGTTTCCAGCAGAAAAGTAACATCATGTTTTAAGCTTCACAAATAATAAATCCAATTCAGCTCTGCCACTGTATCCAAGGTGAACAGATAAAACTAGAAGTATGCTAGGTTACTGAATGGAAAACACATAAGAGTCCGATAATGTCCTCATTCAGACAGACTTACATTTAGATAACACTAAAAGGATAGAATTAGCACATAATTTCTTTTCAGACCTGTAGAGTAGTTTCAAATGTCTTTCCTTATTTTCTGTCATATATAAATCGTAACGATAGCAGATGTTGATATTAAACATGGCACATACAAGTAATTCCTATAAGGTAAAAGCTCCGGCTTCAGACCACTCAGTTTTATGTGGAGTCACATTCAGTTTTTCTACTCTTGCTCTGTAAAATGTTAGTGAGAGTGGATATCACTAGTATGGTCATCGCAGGCACACAGCTCTGTCTGTGGCCGCAGAAGCTCCACCCACCTGCTGTTCAAATCTGGCTTTTGAGAGGGACAATCAGAAGAAAGTTTCCAGCTGCAGTTCCACATTTTACAGATAACATAAAAATTGACTACATCTAAGTGATGTAGTCAATTTTTATGTTATCTGTAAAATCAACAAAGATTGTTTTTCTTCTAAAGTGTGAACATGGCACAGTTCTGAACTTGATTGTGGGCTATTTGTGTACGGGCTCAAAGGGCAGGCAACCCAAAATGCAGGACAGCAGAGTAGGGTATGGATGCAGATACTCGAAGGGTTGATACAGCCCTTTGGGAGCTCCCTGAGGGTCCCCATCAAGGTCCAGTATGGGGTAATTAAGGATTATTTTGAACTGTGAATCATGCAAAGCTACTGTAGAGTACAAGAATATAGATATGGAGCTGAAAATAAGCACAATAGATCTACTTTACAAACCACTGAAGATATACAGTAGTAGGTGATGCACAGTTTTTTTTAAAAGCCAAATAATGTAATGCTATAATGCATGTACAGGGATGCTGCTGTGTTTATTGTAAGCTCTCTTCATGAATGACTTTTGCCTGTTTTGTTGGATTTGGAGTCTGCCTCTTGCCATGGTGACCTCCTATGAATGACCCCTAGTCTGATTTAAAGTTTCGGATTATGGGTTTTCACCCTTCTCTGGTGTCCTGTGTTTTGGGTCCTCTCCCCATTACACAAATTTCCCACAGTCCATGTCAGAACTTGTGTCATGTTCACATTTAAGAAGAAAAACAATCTTTGCCGATTTTACAGCTGACATTTAAAAAAAAAATCACTACATCAAGGTGCATTTGTATCTGCAAATGCTGGAAACTTGTTCAATAGGTCCTTCACACAGCAGCCAGTCTGACATGTGGCGTGGCATGGCCGGGTAAACACAGGTGTTATTGATAAAAATCAGTTAGGGTGCCGTTCTATTTGATGTGTCACAGCTATGCAAGCAAGTAAGCAGCAGGGGGTCCGGAACCATCAAAATGGTAATTACAATTACTGTTTTTCCCACCACCCACCACTGCATGTCAAAACAGTAGCTGTTGAAAGGGCCTATTTCCTTTGAGATAGTCAGTCATTGTTAGGTGTTCTGTGCAACATGAATTCTATATTTAGCTTTATTTTATGAAGGGTAACTAAAACTGGTTTACAAATGCTTCATGCTGAAAACTTGCCTTCGCACATTGTTTCCTGCAGGCACACAATATGCTGCATGCCAGTGAGATGCTAGAGGTTTACTTACAGAGTTTTTCCCACTGTCTTATGACTCATTGTGACTTACCTGTCTACACCAATGGCAGTGAGGGTGAACACTGACACGTACACCGTCACTGGCTGTATGAGGTACACAAGATAGCACATGAAGCGACCAAAGACCCAACCGTGTGGGTTGAAGGCGTAGGCCAGCGTGAAGGGGACGCATGTAGCACACATCAGCATGTCAGAGAAAGCCAGGTTTCCAATAAAAAAGTTGGTGACGTTGTGCATCTTGCGAGTGCGGCAGATGACATAGAGGAGCAGATAGTTGCCAAAGATGCCCACCAGAGCCACAAAGGTATAGCAGGGAATGATGAGCAGCTTGAAAGACTGCAGCAGCTCCACGCCTACAAACTGCGGGCTGCGCTTGGAGGAGCTGTTCTGCAGCGCCACCTCAAACACCTGACTGGAGTCATTCCCATTTACAGCTTGTGTCACACATGGAGGGGTGAGCTCAGCTGCCCACCCACTGCCCGAAGCCTCCATTATGAAAAGGTGGTATAAACCTAGAGGGATGACATCATAAATAGGGTCAAGTACAGTTCAACGTGCACAGTGAAATGTCAAATACTGCCAAGGGAGACATGTGCAAACAAGAAGAGGCTAAATGACTGAGAACATTTTCCCTTTTATTACAATCCTGCAGACAAACTAAGCAGCTTCATGAGCCTCTGTCCAATTATTTTTCTCGTACTTGTAGTAAATGATTTTTCCTCCTGTGTTGCTACAAAATCCAAAAACCACTGTGGTGAAAGCAACTTCCTTTTATTAGACTACAGTGTCACTTCACTGACTAACTATATGGAGAAACTAAAATGAACTGGGGTTATTACTTCAATGTAACTCAGACGAGTAGGCTGCCTCTCTCATCGAGCCACATGCCTTTCAGTCATTTCAACAAAACTTCCATACAAACACTGAATATCAAAGCAAATGCTGCTGCATGACTCACATCTGCTCAGGACCATTACCTCTCCATGTACTGTGCATGTAGAGTGTTTATGTTCTCAGCACAGGAAGTGTTGGTCCCAGTTAAATCAGTTCAGCTCAGAATATATATTACTCAAGTGAGGGAATTTTAATTATTTATGCCAACTTGACCGCAGGATAATATAAGGACTATAATAAACTCACCCAGCAAGGACACATTTGGCCAAAACTCTGTGTGAATTTTATGTTGATGAAGGTAAAACCAGCAGTGGAGCTTGAATATTTGAACTGCCAAAAAATACTAAAGGAAAAAAAATGGCCAAAAGGTCCAATGCATAGATGGCAGCTAATCAAAATACCTAAAATAACCAGTAGAAAACCGCACTGTTATGTGTCAAAGACAAAAGTCAAGAATTAAAACCTAAATTGAGCTTTAAACTATTATTTTTTGCTTGGCTCTTTCTAGATTTTAGAGAACTTCCCCAATATTTTTGCCTTTGTTGTTGTTCTCTTTAGTTAATTGTTTCTATATCTGGACACTGTAGATTGCAGCAGCAATTTATGCGCTGAATTGACGCCACAATATCAGATAGCCTGCTGTGAATAGTGGGCAGAGAAAACTAACATTTGATTCCCAGTGAATCGAATAGTGAATCACTCTATTCATCAATTGACGAATAGAGTGAGATTAAATAATGTATTACGTTTGTCCACCGGAAAAAATGTAACAGAAAAATAGGTAAAATATTTTTGGCACACAACTCATTTCGTCTGCCAAGAAGACCAGATACTTCTTTTTTATTAGTTTGTTTTAACACTCCTGTATTCCTTGTGCCAAGAGAGAGAGAGAGAAAAAAAACAATAATAACGCAAGCTGGTACCAGTAAGGTGATCTCATACAGTTTACAGAATATATCACCATTTTTAAAGGCATTAGAAATATTTACAGTATCTGGAGACTCGCAGACAAGGTCGGTTCTGGAATACCTCGATGCAGATGAAGCAACTGGACTGACAGCTGTAAAACTGTCAGACATACCGATGATGACCCGTGAGCAATTTAAGAACCTTCTAAATAACTTTAAAATGTCTCCAACGAGAAAAGCATTTTGCATTCTGTTTGTATCATTTCCGTCCGTCTCATACTCGACGTGCTGACTTTAGGGTCAGTTAGACTTAATCAAATTAAATTTACATAACATACTAATTCCACATCTCAACCCAATGAAGGACACCTACCGTCTGTAGATTTTCTCAGTGTTCAGATATCGGCGCACGAAATATCCAGCGCTGCGCTTCTGTGCGCCTGGGGAAAGATGCGCGCTTCTCACACAAATACACGCATATAGGTTTATGGGTAGCAGCCACAGCCATGCATCAACATCCCGAGCCTTTCATTAACCGCTATAAATGTGCACTGTAACGACTTCAGTGGTAATAATTAATGAAATGTGTGTGGGTGTGTGTGGCCAGGCGATCAACAGGTGCAGTCCGGCAGATGGGGATGTCTCGCTTTTATATCTGCCCCAAACTTGAGTGACAGCTCTGATGACTGGAAGGAGTTTCCGACGCGTCTCCTTGGAAGATAGTGTAGCCTGAAAAGCCTGAATAGAAATCCTGCAGACTGTACAGCTGCAGTGCATTTCAAAAGCAAGAGCTGTTTCAATAGGTTAAAGAGACTTTACAGTTCCATTCCTGCATGTTCTCCTCCATATGCGTCCTCTGTAGTTTCAAGAGGCTGTAGTAGATTCTACAGCAAAACTTCTCCACGGTATGGGTTGACCAGTTTTATTAATTAATGTTTTTTTGTTTGTTTGTTTTTTTTAAAATACCGAATATAATGTATTTCTACATTATCTGTAGCATTTTACTCATAGATGATTTTCATAAGTACCACTTTTTATGTTCATGCCAAGAGGGCTGACTATTCTGTGGAATAAGCGAAGGTCACCGCTATAATGGCTCTGAGGCTTGAACTGTCCTCCCTGGTTACAAATATTTGTAAAAGGAACAAAGGGGAAGACTGATAAAGAGGTGACGTAATGTGATGTCTCAGTTTTGAGTGGTCTTTGTGTGGGGAGCAATCAGAGGTGGAGGCTCTGCAAGCATGTCGTTTGATTTGTGCAGACTCACTCTCAGGGGCAGAGCCTAGCTTTATGTTCATTAGCAAATTGATTTTGAATCAACAACCCGAAGCCAAGTGATCAGAGGGGATCCTGATGTGACGTTCACGGTGTCTGCTGTGTTCAGTGTGTCTGAGGTTTCAAACCCTCCATTTAAAGCTGGAGAGTTTTGAGTGAGTGAATCAATTCAGGTTAACTCGCCTCACTTTTCATCCTGCATGGAAACAATCACCATGCAGTTCCCACTTAGTCACCTGTGAGTAGCGTCTGTGAAGTCAGAGTTAAGCTAGAATTTATCCTTGAGGGTCCTAAAAAAAAAGTCAAAACACAGCACTTAACACTGGAGTCAGAGAAAATACACTCACAGGCCACTTCATCAGACACACGTTGCTACTACCAGGTTGAACCTCATTTTGGCTTCAGAACTATCTTAATTCTTGGTGGCATGGATTCAACAAGGTGCTGGAAACGTTCCTCACATATCCAAAATAGTCAGCATCAGCACTCAGGCAGACGGTGACATTTTAACAATGCTCATTTGCTAAAAAAAAAAGAAAAAAAAAAGAAAAAAAGAAAATATCACCCTCACCATTACACCACCAGCAGCCTGCACCACTGCAGGAAAATATTAAGTTGTATTTTTGACCTTTCAAACCAAATACCCCTCTAGGAAACTTTAAGGAAAATATAGTATAGCTTTCTTTAGTAAGGGATATGAAAATAATATAAGCTAAAGGAGAATATTGCAGCTAGACCTTCTTTATTATTGTTAAAAAAAAAAAGACTTTCAAAGTTGTTCAGACTAAACATTGCTTCAGTTTGATCATGTCAGATTCTGATACTTGTCTGACATTTCTTGGATTCATTAAAAGGCTTTACTGTGTGTTTTCATTTAATCAATACTGAACAGATGCTGTTCAGTCAAGCACTATAGCGTGCACTATCCCAAAAGATTGTTTCTTGTCAGAGAAAAACAAATAAACATGCATTAGTTCATGGATTTTTTTCTTTTTTGTCACAAACTAAAATTTACTGATGAGTGAAAAAACATATGATCTGTTTTCCACTGACAGGACTGAGCAGCATTAAAATCTGTCAATGTGTTCTGAACTTCGTGGGAACTGTGCAATTTTTAGACTACTTGTCTCCACGGCCACCACCAGTGCGAAGAAAACAAAACTTCAGACCCTGAGCAATGAATAACAAGGGGACATGATGAGTCACTGTGGTGTGTTTCTCCTACCTGCAGAACTATCAAATAATTCAACTTTCAAAGCCTGTGCACTATTGATGGGACATTCAAATATATAGAAATACAGCTGTGGTGAGAAGTTTACATTCACTCATCCTGGGCATGAACGTCATGGTAATTTTGGGCTTTTAATGATTTCTTTGAACTTTTCTTTTTACAGGGTGGAATGATTGTACAGCATACATCTGTAATGACTTTAAAAAAAGAACTGGGTTAACAAGTTTGAATTTACTTGGGATTTTCTCTAATTAACACAGGGTCAAAAGTATACATATACCCCCACTAAAATTTGGTAAAATGTAAAATGCAAGTTGCACCTCGACCAGATCCTTTTGGTAACCACTAACAAGCTTCTAGTGTAGTTCTGGCTGGATATTTGATCACTTTTCTTTGTAGAATTGGTAGAGTTCATTTAAATTAGTTGGTTTGTTGGCACAGACCCGGCTTTTAAGCGTAGTCCACAAATTTATAGTAGGGTTGATGTTGGGGCTTTGGGAAGGCCATTCCAGAAGCTTAATGGGCCATTTCTGAACAACTGCAGATTCTAAGATCATCAGTATAAACAATTGTACCAATGTACAACTTATTCGGATGTGTCACCACTTTACCAAGATCTAAAAGAAGACCAAAACAATCACCCTCAGATGAGAAGAAATTGGTTAGGATGTTCAGGAACAATCCAGAAACCACCAAGGCTCAAGCCTGTCATGAACTAGAAACTGCTGGAAGCAAGTTTTACATCACTATGGACTGAGAGGGTGCCAACCAAATAAAGAAGCCCCTGCTCTAAAATCAACGCCTTCAAGCTCGACTGAAATTTGAAGCTCCCCACATGGACAAGCCAGATACCTTCTGGAGAAAGGTTTTATGGTCAGATGAGCCAAAGATTGAGCTATTTGGCCACAATGACAAGAGATATGTTTGGAGTAAAGGTGAGGCTTTAAAACCTAAGAACACTGTACCAACTGTCAAGCATGGTGGTGGCAGCATCATGGTCTGGGGCTGTTTTGCAGCGAGTGGTACTGGTGCATTGCACAAAGTGAATGGAATAATGAAGAAGGAGGAGGACTACCTGCAAATTCTTCAACTTCACCTCAAATCAACAGCTAGATGGTTGAAACTTGGACAAAATTGGGTGTTCCAACAGGACAATGATCCCAAACACACATCAAAAATGGTTTTGGAATGGATAAAGCACGCTAACATTACTCTACTGATTCTACCAAGGAGAGTGGTCAAATATTCAGCCAGAAATATGCCAGAAACTTGTTGATGGCTACCAAAAGTATCTAGTCGAGGTTCAACTTGCTTATATTTAACCAGATATTAGTGGAGGGTGGATGTATATATTTGAGCCTGTATGGATACTTTTGACCCTGTGTGGATTAGATAAAATAAAATAAATTAAAACTTTTTTTTGAAAGTCATTAAAGATGTATGCTGTACAGTCTTCCACCCTGAAAACGAACAGTTCAAAGAAATCATTAAAAGCCCAAAAATTACCAGGACATTCATTCTCATGATGAGTGTACGTAAACTTCTGACCACAACTATAGATATGCTAATTAGCACAAGATATTATTGGCTCAGGCTTTACCTCCTTTCTGTTGAACGATGGTAATTCTTGTTCAACATGGAAGGAGACAGTGCATTTTTTTAATCAGCAAAGGAAAACCTGTGATTGTAATTGAGACTGGAAGTTATTGCGACATCTCGCATGTGGCTTTTATCTGAACATTCATCCCAGTAAACACTACAAAAGATATTTTCAGCGACTAGGAAACTCTGACTAGACATCATCTAACTTTTAACAGCAAGCTTCTACAAAAGCATGATATGAAAGCAGAGAAGAGTTACATTCACAGAATCCTCCTTAGTTCTCTATTTGTTCGATTTGTCACATAATGTCAAAGATGAACTACCTTGTTATAAATATGAGTATTGACTATACAAATTGATTCCATCAGCAAGACACCCTTCTGATCCATGTGTTTTGGTTTACCCTCATTACTCTATAAAACAGACTCACAGAAACAAACAAGCCTATTTAAAGTTTCCGATTATGAAATCTTTTTAGCTGTCCTTTGAGTCTGCGCTCATGCTTATGTTCCTGTCTTCATCACGTCCTCCTTGCAGGTATTTGGTTTCCTTAATTGTTTTGTAATTCTTATTCCCACTAAAGAAGTTTCACTCTTTCTTTCCACAACTAGGAAGACTTGCTGTTGTATCATGAGTTTTAGGCTAATATTGTAATAACTAAATAAATAAATAAATAAATACATACATACATACATATGTGTATATATATACATAAATAAATAATACATCACTTAGCCTGTGAGCCTGCAAGCTAAGTGAAGTGTCAACAGAGTTAATATAAATTCAGTAAAATTTTGCCACAATTTACACGGCATACTAACAAGTTTTGGCCTTAGGCATCTTCGTAATCACACGGCTCCTGATAAGTGCAATTTTCCTCTGCTGGCCAAAATTTATATTTATTACATGTAGATTAATCATCAAGCATTCTCTTTCTGTGTAGATGTTCTGTGAAGAAATATCAATTTATTCATGGTCTCTGTATTTATTGAGCAAGTAAGTGACCTCTTAACTGAATGAGTTGCTGTTCCTTGCTTGCTTCCTTGTTTGCGAAGTCACCTATTCGCATGCTAATACTAATGCTAGGTGTGCAGGAAGGGCAGAAAGAGAAAGCATAGACTGACAAATTACTGGCTTTATTGAGGAATGTCTGTCAGAGCTTTTTCCACTAACGTCACAATAGACAAGAATAACATTAGTAACAAACATGATCAGTTACACGGTTAAAACTACAGAGCAGCATGGTGGAGCCATGGTTGTCTGTCTCTCTGTGTTGGCCCTGTGACAGGCTGGTGACCTTTCCAGGGTGTACCCCGCCTCTCACCTCTTAACTGAGATAGGCTCCAGCTCAGGTTTCAGTGGAAGCTACAATAGCAATAAAAATTTTGTAACCCTACTGAGTTGGAGATGATAGGGGAAACTATGTAGCCTTCATATCATTCTGCTAATATGGGTCCAGACTGTGGGGAGCCTCTGCATGACCATTGCTTCACACATTTGCCACAATGGGGAGCCCTTTAATTCATATGACCCCTGAAGTCTAGTTTAGGTAAGTTTAGGAAGTTTAGGTAATAATAATACAAATTCTGTATTATTGTAGGGTCTTTACCTTACAATATAAAGAACCTTGAGGTGACTGTTGTTGTGATTTGGCGCTATATAAATAAAATTGAATTGAAAGTTTGAGGAAAACATATGGGATCCCCTGACCAAAGAACTGGACTACAATGGGTTAGAAGGAGGGACTTATTCAATTCAATTATAAAATACCTTAAACTGACTACTATTTGGTTTCGTCAAGTGTAATGATGTGGCTGTGTTTTTATGATTAGGGCTCAAACCTTTCTCTGCCATAACAAGAAGAAGAAAAGAGAAAGCATTGGGCCTTTCAGCTCAATGCACACTGGTCTAATAAGCTTCAGGGCTCATTATAGAGTAGAGAGAGGTTTCTCCATTTCTCACAAAATGCAAGTAATGAGGCATTTGAAATATTCCACAACATTAGGATAACTGAAATTGGAGAGTAAGTTCTATAAGCTTTGCTTGTGTAACACATTTAAAAGTGCTCCTTTTCCTCCTGAGGCTGGGATTTCAATTTCTCACCTACAGAGGTAGATGGCTTTCTGGCCAAAGCTGTGGTGTTTTAATTTTTTCTGCTTTGTATAATGGCAGTGTTCACATGATGAACACATGCAGATATATTAAACCAGCTTCACTGGATTTCATTCACATCAGTGCTCTGATGTTTTATGTTTGACAGCACTACTGTATGTGTACTATTAATTATTTGATGTGACAGTTTAACATCCCATCCTGCGAGTTGTGTTACCCTGAGGCCTAATTTTGCAATATCTCAATCACTCCACCTGATGTTACTGAGATTCTTTATTAGATGAAATAGTGTCAAAACCAAACATGTTTGGGCACCAGTTTAGCTTACTTGTTGAGCAGGCAATCATATGCCACATGGCTGAAATACAGTGGCACAGGTTTGAGGCCAACCTGCAGCCCTTTATTGCGTGTCTTCCCCGTCTCTCTCTCCCCGCTTTCCTGTCTAATCTTCACTGCTCCACTATCTAATAAAGGCAAAAATGCCCAAAAAATAATCTTAAAAAAAAACACATTTCACTCATCTAACGGGTCTGTGTAGTCTTAAAAGTAAGCGTGGTTTGAACTGATGGGGCCTGTCACTAAGACTTAACTAGTGTTTGAGTCCACCTGTGTGTACTTTAATCTCAGTATAAATACAGCTGTTCTGTGAAGGCCTCAGAGGTTTGTTAGAGAACATTAGTGAACAAAAACAGCATCATGTAGACCAAGGAACACACCAAACAGGTCAGGGATAAATTGTGGGAGAATCTGACAACTATTAGTCGTGCACTCCACAAGTCTGGCTTTTATGGAAGAGTGGCAGGAAGAAAGCCATTGTTGAAAGAAAGCCATAATAAGTCCCGTTTGGAGTTTTCCACAAGCCATGTAGGGAACACAGCAAAATTGTGGAAGAAGGTGCTCTGGTCAGATGAGACCAAAATTGAACTTTTTGGCCCAGATGGAATGCACTATGTGTGGTGGAAACCTAACGCTGCACATGAACCTACTGTAAACACACCATCCCCACCATGAAACATTGCGGTGACAGCATCATGCTGTGGGGATCCTTTTATTCAGCAAGGGACAGGGAAGTTGGTCAGAGTTGATGGAAAGATGGATAGTGCTAAATATAGGGCAATCCCGTAAGAAAACCTGTTAGAGGCTCTGGGAGAGTAGAAAAGCACTATATAAGAATCAGTCCATTTACTATTTACCAAAAGACGTGAGACTGGGGTGGAGGTTTACCTTCCAGCAGGACAATTACCCTAAACATACAGTCAGAACTACAATGGAATGGTTTAGATCAAAGCATATTCATGTGTTAGAATGGCCCAGTCAAAGTCCAGACCTAAATCCTATTGAGAATCTGTGGCAAGACTTGAAAATTGCTGTTTGCAGATTCTCTCCATCCGAGCTGACTAAATTGGAGCTATTTTGGAAAGAGGAATGGGCAAAAACTGCAGTCTGTAGATGTGCAAAGCTGGCGGAGACATACACCAAAAGACTTGCAACTGTAATTGCAGTGAAAGGTTCAACAAAGTATTGACTCAGGGGAGCTGAATACAAATGCATGCCACACTTGTCAGAGTTTTATGTTAAAATTTTGAACACCATGTATCATTTTCTTTACACTTCACAATTATGCACTACCTTGTGTTGGTCTAACATTCAGATCCATCTAATTCTAGTTTTTTTGAAAAACAAAATAAATTTAATTAAGGTTATAGCAAGTGGTTTTGATTGCATGTAAATTAATTAAATGTAAAATAATACGTTGTGTCTCAGTCTCATAGTCTTGCATTCTTCAAAATGTATTTTCTGTTGCAATTTAGTTGCACGATAATGTGATTATACAAATATACCAAACCAGTGGGTGACTAGTGGGTCATTCCAATTCAAATCAGCAAATTTTTAGATCATTTTCTGCTCCATCATTTCTGATTTGCATAAAAATTTTATATCCCAAGGTCTGGACATATATAATGAGTGCTGTGAAATTTTAGCTCCATATATCAAATACCTTTCACGATATATTTTTTTGAAAAATGGTCTGTCAACCCCTTTTTTTTTTCAGACCACAAATCTGAGGGCAATATTTAAACGTAAATATGTAAAAAAAACTATTAAAGATAAAAGCCTAAAATTTTTACTGGTTTTTCTTACCATCAAAATTAACCAGGATCTGTAATTTGGGACAGATACATTTAAAAATATATGATACTTAGCTAGTTAAAATATGAAAAAATAGTCCAGCACTCATTCAAAGTCCCATATTTGAGAACACAGTAAAAAAAAATGTATATTATATTTAACAATAATGCAAAAATAAAACACATAGAATACTTTTTAACATGAAATTCTTAATCATAAAAATTAAGAAAATGCTATTGTAATTTAACTTTCATTCTGGATTGAGCAAATATGACAAGTTGTACCACAAAAAAATTAGGAGATTGTCCTATCCAAATAGAACAATTCTGGAGTTTCCAGATGGTACTCTAATTATAACTCGGAAAATAATTTTGTTAAATATGTGCATAAGACCTGGGTCACTCTATCAAATTTTTAGAACATTGCATAAAAACCTTATGATCCATTAGGGACACATATAATGATTGCTATTAAATTTTAGCTTCATAAATCAAATTATTGTGTATTATATATTATTATTAAGATTTTTTTTTTCAAAAAGGCCCATCCAGCTGACTTCCATGCCCTTTTTTGGTTTTTTGTGCACATTAAAATCTGAGGTAATGTTTGAACATGCCTATCTAAAAAAGTAGAAAGGTAAACGCCTGAAATTTTCACTGGTCTTTCTGACCATCAAAATGAATCAGGATCTGTAATTTTGGACAGATACATCAAAAAATTTCTGGCTAGTTAAAATATGAAAGCATTTAAGCCGTCCTATAAAGTCTAATATATATATAGGTCACACTAATAAAACACTTAAAATTGCAAAAGATAATTAGTGACAAGTTCTGAATGGTATATAGTTGAATTTCACACTAATGCAAAATAAAGCATGTAGAATACTTTTCAACAAGAAATTCTTAGTCACAAAAATGAATAAAATGCTATTTTCATTTCACATTAGTAGTCTTGCAAGGCCAAGTTGCCACGTCCACATGACACAATTGGTGAAACTACCTTGCAACATTCCAAAACATTTTTTGGTTATAATTAGAGTACCATCTGGAAACTCCAGAATGTTGTTCTATTCCGATTAGACTATCTGCTGATATTTTGTTTTTGTGGTACAACTTGTATTTGCTCAATCCAGCATGAAAGCTGAATGAAAATAGCATTTTCTTTATTTTTGTGACTAAGAATTTCATGTTAAAAAGTATTCTATGTGTTTTATTTTTGCATTATTGTGAAATATAACAATATACAATTCATAAATTGTCACTAATTGTCTTTTGCAATGTGAAATTTTTTATTAGTGTATGCTCAAAAATGGGACTTTGCAGGAGAGCTGGAGTGCTGGAAATGCAAATTACAGATCTTTATTCATTTCGATGGAAAGAACGATCATTGAAAATTTTAGGCTTTTTATCTTAAAAAGTTTTAGAGATATTCATGCTCAAACATTGCCTCAGATTTTAATGTGTAAAAAACAGCCTGAAAGTGGATCGACTGACAATTTAAAAAAAAAAAAAAAAAAATATATATATATATATATATATATATATATATATATATAAATTTTTTTTAAA
>VUQS01076110.1:6193-20633 GCA_015108495.1 Heterochromis multidens
AAAAATTTTTTTTAAATTTTTTTTCCCCCCCCCCCAAAAAAAAAAAAAAAAAAAAACTTACTCAAACACACAAACACTTATTCACACACATACCTCCCAGGGTCCTACAATAGCGTCAGCAGGGGGTTAAGACCCTATTAAAACACAAATCCTGTTGAAGCTAGAATTGCTTCCTGGAGTAGCAGAGTGCACAAACACCATATCACAAAACTGCGCTGCTATCAGACATTCGTCTTCTGGCTTAAAGGAGCAGCTTTAGATCAATAACAGCTAAAGCTGCACTCACACAGTCACAGAAAGGCCAGTGGCCAGTTACATAAAACTTGCATGTTTTTCTGTTTAAGATGTCAAGTTTTCCTTACCTAAGTAATATTTCTAAAGGCAGGAGGAGTTCAGTGTTTTGGGAAATGTACATACTTTATTTCCAACAGTGAAGCTAGAAGTTTATATCACTTGCATGATTCCATATTAAGTACAAAGCTGGAGTTTTAATATTGTTAGGCCAGCTAGCAGCAAAGATTGGAGGTATGAAAAACATTCTGTACCAACACCTTTTTATTATTAGAGAGAGTACATGAATTGAATTACTTGGCTTAACTTCCATTTCCCAGTTTTCTCAGTTTTTTTTTTTTTAATCCATCCATCCATCTTTTTAAAGCAATATTTTCTTTATTTTTCAGCTGCATTCAGTTTGCTGTCTTTTCTTTTGGTCCCAATAAAATATCAAAACTAATGACATATATTTTTTGGTGCACCAGAGAAAGTAGAAACACATGCTGTATGATCTAATGATCTGTAGTGAGCAAGTCATTATATTATTTGTTGTAGTATAAACAGTGTGTTTATTCTGTGCCCTCTAGGAGTGTACAAAGCTTCTGAGGCCAGGCTGTTGCTGCTGATGTATCAGGTGAATTATGTGAACCAAGGAAACCAACTAAAAGATTCAGCCATCTCTCCCGCCAAGATTATAGATGATTCCTGGACCATGGATGGATTTGTAAGTCTCAGCAGATAAAATCAACCTAACCAAATTCAATTGAGCTGGATTTACATTTAAGCCATTATCAGACAATCTAAAGAGGAGATTTTAATAGAGGATAATCAGTCAGAGGTATTGGAAGCTAAATGAATACCACATTTAACATCTTAATAATCAATTCTAAATAGTACACTAACTAAACAGTGTTCTTTATACTTCTAAGCACTATTGTGGAACATTATATAAATATTCATTATGGAGTACTTGTAGAATAAGCCTTAAAAAAAATGATGGGTCTGTGACTCAGCTGTGGTAAACTTCTGTAGATATATGTCCATGAAATATTTAAACTAGAGGGGCCATTGGAGAGTACATTCTCTGTCAAGGCCAATGTCCTATTCTGCAATTTTAAAGACAGTAATCTAGATCAGAGCCAACATTTAATGTGCCCTTTTTCTACCCATGCTCCACCTCTTCACCAGGTTTCAAGACATTTGCCTGGGTAGTTTTTGTGAAATTATACCAACAGACAAACAAGCAAATAAATAAACCTCACTGAAAATACATCTTCTACCAAGAATTCAACAAAACCCAAACATCATCTTGAAATCATTTGCTCTGTAGTGTTGACATGAAACCAGAATATAACCATTCTTTGTCCCTCTGTTTTTCTCTTCATGGTTGTTTTCCTTTCTCTCTCATCTAAACAATTTCTCAACCACTCTTTCTTTTTAATCTCTAGGTATCAGCAGAGCCTGATGGCTCTAGTTACGTATTCCAGGGTTCCATTCAGGGAAAAGACTATGGACAGTTTGGACTGCAAAGATTGGGTAATTCTCTCTCGATTCTGCTAGCAGCACCAAATAATACTGTCTCCTTTGGAATTCAGCTTTGAATGACTACAATTAATACTAAAATCAGGCAGACTGCTTCATCAAACTAATTCAGAAAGTAATGTGGGAGCTTCTAGTGACTTTATTGCTGCCACTGGGACAGCCGTGCAATAGGTATTCTTAATAAGAGCAAAAGCTGCTCTTTAGATTTAAACGGTCTGACAAACAAGATCCCATATCTAAATGTAAGTCTGTGGTCATCTGCAGATGCTAAGCAGAAAATAATTATTACCCTTCAACAGCCACAGTTAAACTGAACAGCCTTTCTTTTAAACATGCAACAATATTTCTTCCTTCAAAATAAAACTATTTTATGAAATCACCCAAAAAACTGTGATAACAGTGTATTTCCTGGTTTGCCGCAGGTCTGAATATGTCGGAAAGTCAAAACTCGCCACCCCCCCAGCTTGGTACCAACAGCAGCTCTGTGGCTATCGCCATTCTGGTGCCTTTCTTCGCTCTGATCTTTACCGGTTTTGGCTTTTATCTCTACAAACAAAGGTATGTGTTCGAAAAAGCAAACCTGCACGTATCCCTTTGAAGTGTCGTTCAGTTGAATTTCAGCAATAGAAAGGAATACGTTCCTGTCATTGCATTGTTATTTCACTTCTGTTTTCCATTAACGACATACAAAAAGTAAAAAGGTATTGTTAACATTTTAAGAAGCTGTCTAATTCATGATAACAATACCTGCCTCAGTGGTTTGGTTGTTAAGGTACTCAAAGACAGTTAAGTCACTGTCTGTTGCAAACTGTGCCGCAAAACAACTCTGTTTAGGAGGTGGTAAATTGGATTTTTCAGAGATATGGTTTAAGCACAAATGACTGGTGTTTGTATTGTTAACAGATGCAAATAACTTCTGTTCAGCTGTTAATATCTAAAAAAGGCTTGCTGAAGGAATTAGTTTTGGATGAGCTGATTGGAATCTCACTAGGCTTCCTAAAAAGTACAACACACTCCCTAATCCTTCTTAAGGCTTGTTTACAATGCTTCTACTCTCAAGACTGCATTCACTATTGTCCACTGGCTGCTCAGTAATGTTAACATTAATAGGCAATTAGAACATTTCTCTTTCTCTAATGGTGTATTTTTGATTTCTTCACTATATATTTTTTTTTACAGAACCACACCAAAAACACAATACACAGGATGCTCAGTCCATGAAAACAACAATGGCCAGGCTGCCTTTGAGAACCCCATGTACAATACCAATGCCAAGGCTGTGGAGGGGAAGGCTGTTAGATTTGATCCAAATCTAAATACTGTATGCACCATGGTTTGAGGATCGACTGACCTTACTTGAATTTAATGACTCAGATATCTAATGGGACCACGGCTGGTAAGAGACGACGAAAGACAAAGCTCTATGCTTCAATGCAAACTTCACCGTGAATAACACTGTCTGTACACTGATAACAAAAGACCTTCATTCCCAGTCCAGAAACCTAATCTAACCCAGCTCTCCAGCTGAAACCAAAACCCAGCATTGGTTTCCATCACTGACAGCTTTTTGTATCCACAAATGAAGTTTGAACAAATATGAACACAAAGGTCTGCTGTCCTTGATAGATGCAAGCAGCCAGTGTGAACTCACTGGGAGATGTAACATCAAGTGATGGGAAGGGATACTACTGAATGGAAAACCATACTGGCTATAATCTATCTCTAACCCCAAGACTCAGCAGGTCATGGATTCTTTATAATTGGATTCCAAACCAGACACATCCATTATACTCTAACCTCTTATTTAACCTCTCTCACTATCTATAATATCAATACTAATAATTAAGCCATGACCTGCTAGTTGGACATCATGACATGTTATCACTACCCAATGCCAAATTTTGTATGTCACACAAAGTTGCGGAGGACCCGGACTGGGATCTATGATCACTCGTGCCTGGAGAAAGAGAGCGCACATCATCAGACCCCAGCTGTAGTTAGAAATTATAGAGATAATCCACTAGAAATATTTTTCATAAGGAACATGTTGTCAAACCAACTGTATTAAACAGGTCCTTAAATATGAAAAAAAAAAAAAAAAACAGAATCACAATGACCACAGATGGGGGAGATGTGACATAAAGATGATGTCATAAAAGACACTGTGATGTTAAGAAAACTGTTTCTATCTATTTGGGTTCAACACTGACCAGCAGACCATCAGTAAACTGGACTAACACTTTGTGAAGAGGAAACTATCTCTAAAATGACCACGGAATACAACACCCTAACAGCCAGACAGGACAACCTACTGTCTCCTTTACAACCAGAGGCTGGTATTACCAGCCAGTATTTGTCTTTTTTCTATTGAAATGGGATCTAAGATGGCTAATGTTAGCAGACAGTTGCAAAAGTTGCTTTGAAAAAAGACTAACTCTTAAGCGAAGGATAAAGGCATCCTTGGAGATGGAGCTATAATCCTAACTGAACTGGGATTAGAGCACAGCAAAACTAAAAGGAGTCTAAAGGGGAGCTAGCACTTAGAGAACAGATGAGAGACTGTCTCATCTAAAGGATAAACTGCCTCTTCCCATCCAATGGATAAGAGAGGAGGCTAAGGAGATGGAAACAGGTCCTAACTGAACTGGAAGTAAACTAAGAGTCATTAAGAGAAAAAAGAAGATTTTAAAATTGTAATACAGCCAATCAGAGCCTGTCTAACCTGGAATCATTTACTGGGAGAGGTCAGCCCTCCTTCTACATAATGAATCAGGTCAGACAGAATATGAGGCAAGATGTTCCTGATCCTGCAAATTTCAATGGATTTTAACCAGAAAGACGCAGAATGGATACAGAGGACTCTGATGGACTAGCAAAGAAAAAGACTTTGACAAACAGAGAAAGCTCTGGCACTAAAGCACATTTCACAGGAACACTATCTGTCTACCCACTGAGAGATGGACTAGCACAGGGACGGAAAGGTTAGAGCAACAGAACTGACAGAGTGAATGACAGACACAAATGATGACAGGTACACACATACAAAATCTGGAAAGTCAGGTAGAGATAAGTGGTATTAAGACCAACCGTCATACAATGAGACAGACAGTTCAAGAAAGATGAGCCTGCTCTTGGACTGTTTCAGACTCTGTCATCCATGTCTCCACTTCACAGACAGCTTAAACGCAGATTTACAGGCTTACAGAAGGACAGACAAAGAGACAGGGTGATAGACAGGAGACAGAGACAGACATAAACTGATAGACAGGCTAAAAGAAAGACAAACAGGGTTGTAGCCCTACAATTGTGGACACTGTTCCACTGTAATTCTGCACTCTGAGAGTGCTTATCTTCTTTCTTTCTTACTGCTGCAGAATCTTCTGATCTGTAAATCTATTGCATATATATATATTCGGGAGCATTCACCACCTATATTTTTGTGCTATATATTTACCACAGGGGAGGGGCTAAAGGGTAAAGACAGATTATAGCAGAGTTTTTAGAAAAAAAGAAAGAAATATCAGAATAAAAGACATTATAATTATGTGCTATTTACAGAAGTCACAAACAGTATTTTGGTTTCTTTGTAACATTGAACTGGTTTATTTTAATTTGTTCTGTAATGTGAAGACCTCTTACATGCACTGTCTTTCCCACTGGGGCAATCATGAGCATCAGTGGTATTGTTGTTGTCATTACTGTTGGGATGCAAGGTTTGCCAGCAACAATTATGTTCTTTAAATGGTTTTTATTCCACATTTATCACAGGTGGCAGATTTCTAAAATCTGGTAGAGTTTGTACTTTGTTTGCCTTTTTTTTTTTACTTCTGCATTGGATGTGTTGGCCAATAAAAATACATAATTATCTCCACTGAGACACAGACAACATTTTAAGGATGGAACTGAAGCTGAAGTCACAGCTGGGGTTTCTAACCTAACTGGTGCAGTGAGGACACAGAAAATTGCAAATCAAAACTCTGTACTAAAGTTGTTTTTAAAAATAACTATTTATTTAGTTATTTTTAAAATCTATAATAGATTAGTAGTACACTTCAACAAACCTTTTTGTGATCATGGCAACACAGGAAGTCAAGCTTTTAATGGACTCCATTTGTTTGATTGCACATAACCAAACCCTTATCCAGCTCCCTCTCTGGATGTTTTCATCCTCTTCTACAGTACAAGGCCATGGTCAAAGAAAACTTACAATTGGGCTAAAGTTCCATTAACAATAATAATGAATATAATTGCTGGTGAAGTGCCCAGTATGGAGTTTTTGGATAGATATGTAGATACCATTTGTGTTGTTTACTGACATGTCTCTATTACATGTCTCTACATGTTTTTATTATTATATCTTATATTAGGAAACAACACAAACATAAAAGGGATGAACTGATTACAATGCTTAAAATCTGTTTTTCAATACATTTCTCAACTACGACAATTTTTAACTTAATATAATTTGGTTGCAAAACATAAAAGTTTTAATCTGTGGGAACCAAGATTTTATATCTCACTTGTGGCACAATCCAACTGAATGCGTCCTTTGTCACACAAAATTGTGTATAAATTAAATACTACTTTAAACAAATATATCGGACGTGCATAATTTGTAACATCATAATGATTGATTTGTCCCAAGCAAGGACAGTAAGTAGCTAAATTGGCAACTTGTGTCACATGTGGCGAGACATACGCAACTCTGCAACAAATCTAAATGTGCAGTATGATAGTTGGTCCACCAACAAGTAGAGGACCCTTTTTGATAAGCCCATTAAGGACATTGTATTAAAAGAAAATATATGAGGAAAAATATGTTTATCATGTATAAGTCGACAAACTGATGTCCTGCCTACAAAGAGATGTAGCAAAGCTACTATTAAGAATACATACATTTCACTCTGCACATTGCATCTGACCCTTACATATTGATTTGTTTAATATCTCAGTATGTTACTCAGGAAGCCTTCAGTGTGAACCGTATTAGAATTAAGTCTTGGTTTTCATTTACTGAACTATCCTAATCATTTCTAGGTGTGTTCTTTTGTGATCTATTTTGCCCATGTTCTAAAATCTGCATAAATTTGAAATTGGAGCACACCACTTGATTATCCAGGTTTTAAAAAAAAGTTTGCAATACCTTTGACACTTCTCAAATCACGCACTAAAGTGTAGCTCAACAACAGACAGATTTTAATGACCCCACACATGTCTGTGTTCAATGAATTTCAAATCTTATAATCTATCTAACATGATGTGACCCATTTGGGTTAATGTTTCAAGATTTGAAGTTGACACCTGCTTTTTATCTAATTTATTTAATTAAAAATAGCCATATAATCTCATCTCAATATTCCAGTTTCAATTTTGTTTATTCCATTCTTTTTTTTTTTTTGTTCCAGTGTGATCTGCCACCTTTTGATAAACACTTGACAACCTTTAGTATATTTTGCCCCTATCTGCCACTGTTGTTGCACTTGATATCAGCTTTTCTGATGATTTCATGTACCATAAATGAACCACTGCTGAGGAATGAGTAGATGTTTGAGTTCTTGTGTGAAACCTTTCAAAGTAATTAACTATTGTGTGGGAAGGGCCTGGAAATGAAGCATAAACCATATTAATTGGTCCTTACAGGAGGCAGGAATAGATGTATCAATCAGCATTAGTCACTGTTTTTCAGCTCCATTGCCCATTAAAAAAAAAGTGCTTTTTTTTTAAGAGTCTGGATTCAAGAGTGAGAGGCTGAATTCTGTTAGTTTCGGGTCCCACACATGATGGATAACCAGACTTTTTAATGAGTCTGGGTGCCAGGGTGAGCAAAAACATCCACTTTGTTTTAAGAACCCCCGCTGCTGTGACCACAGGCACCAACTGCAACCAGCTGACAGAAAACTCCTTTTAAAGTCATTACTGATTTAAAAGCAAAGGTAGCTGCGGCTTCCTTGTTTATCCATGCTGTGACTGTGCCGCACTTCATCGCTATCATGACATTGTTTCTTATTACAGGTTGGATTGATTGTTGCCGCTCTTGTTGTTGTTGCTGTTGTTGTTGCCGTTTCTTCAGTATGAATCTGACACAGTGCCTACCAAAAACCACGGGACCCTCCCTTTCGCTCTGTCTCACACACACGCACACAAACACACACCTGCTCCAACGCCTCCCCCATCATCAGAGGTCATTTTTTTCTAAGCTTCAGTCTATTTTGCCACAAGCTTTTCCTACTGACTGACCGCAATAAGACCCTTGTGATTTGAAAGACTTAAAGCCGTTCCTGCCTGGGGACATTGGAAATATTCACCATTTGAAAAAAAAAGAGATGAAATATAGAATAAAAAAGTGTTTTGTACAGAAATATATTTTTATGATGAAATTATTTGTAAAATGTATGACTCTATTATGTAAATTTTCAATGCAATGTAAAATTAAAAAAGGCTAATTGCTTTTGTAAAAAGTGTGTTTTCTATTACTGTCTCATTACTTTTAATGACTTTCTGAAAACTGGAAATTGTAACCACTTTAGCTGATTTATGCATTGCAAACACCTGAACATATTTCTCTTTATGAGGAAAGCATACCAGCATTGAGGCTACAGCTTAAAATATGTGAGATTAAGTGTTGCAGTGTAAAGTTGGAATTTAAATGTTGCAAATGTGACTGGAAAACTAGTTTTCAAAGTCAGGAAAAAGCCTTACAGGGAAAATACAGCAGGCGCAATGTGTACTGAAATGAATATACAGTGTAGCTACAGTAGCTCACCTTGAGATGAGCTCCCTAAACTTCTTCCATTCAAGAACTGTGGAAGTTCTTATCACTGGAAATCCAGCGTTATTATTTGCTGCTGCACCTTGCTGGAAAAGAAGCAAGTAATAGGGAAGCAGGCAGCACAGTTTTCACTGGTCAAAAAGGTTAAGCAGAGGTGTTCAGCATGCACAAATTTGTTCAAGTATATGCAGACATTACAATGGAAAATGAGAAGAGCCACTTCATGTTCTGATATAGCAATGTGAATTGTTGCAGAGAGCAATATGAGTTTAGTGATTAAAACAAGTATTTCGTATGTTGACCTGCTTATGTTTGAAACAGTCAGAATCTGGGTTATTAGCAATGCTGAATACAAATTTTAGATGTATACATTAAATCTCTTTTGTGTTGCTCATTTTGATTTTACTTAATTGACTTACAGCACAGAACCCCCACTCATACATACATTTTCTGTATTATAGAAGACAGCAAGTTGAAGACATTCTGATATTTAGCCATGTCATTCTATGAGAAAAAGTATGTTGTTTAATACACTTCACTGACCGAAAGGACAAGGCCACTCATCAAATCAGTGAACATGTTCTCCATTTTCCATTGCGGTTGAGGTCGTGGGGGCAGCAATCTAAGCAGAGACACCCAGACCTCCCTCTCCCACTCTGCTCCAGGGCCTCCTCCTGGTGGGAGATGCCCAGAACACCTCACCTAGGTGGCACCCAGGAGGCACCCTAGTCAGATTCCATCTCAACTGGCTCCTTTCGATGTGAAGGAGTTGGGCTCTACTCTGAGCCCCTACCCAATGATCCCAAATTTGTGGCACATTACAACAGAAAATTGAGTATGTATAAAATGACGTAATGACGGATTTGTCCTAGGCAAGGGCAGTAAGTAGCTACACTGGCAACTTGTGTCACATGTGGAGAGACCAATCTAAATGCATAGTATGATAGTTGGTCCACCAACAAGTAGGACGCTTTTTGATAAATCCAAAACAGTGTTTAAGGGTATTGTATTAAAAGAAAATATATAAGGAAAAATATGTTTATCATGTATAAATAGACAAATAAACTGATGGTCTCATATCTTATCATATCTCTTAGGTGAGTTTAGACCCTTTTGGGGGGTGCTCCAGCACCCCTAAATTTCTAATGTTATATTTTGCCAACTCGTCCACTGGAGACAGTTTAGAATGAAAACAGGTTTTAATGTCCAGTGTTCTTGATGTTATGATGTTACAGTGCACTCACACAGATGCACTGTGTGCTTCAGTAGCAGGTTTGTCATTACTAAGTGAGACTTGTGTTGTTGCGGCAGAAAGAAAACAAAGAGGTAATTTCATGACACAAATTAGTGGTGCAGATTTAAAACACGCTTTATCTGAAATACAGCAAAAGTGCAAACTGTTCTGATAATGTGGGGACATAGCTGTGACTTGTAAAGTGTCTACTTATCTATATTTGCTCTCTAAATAGCGTCAAAAATGTTAGCTAATATAGGCTACATCACTAGAGATTATTAACTATTTTAACCTTCTGAGCTACTAAGTTGTCATATGATGCTGTGTGAAGCAGGTAGAGTTAGGACCCAAATGTAGGACTTGGAAGCTGGACTGAGCTTAAAGGCAGCTTTATTGCTAGTTTAACGGAACACAGAATACAATAACTCAACTAGGCTAAACTAGGAATCTACACAGGTAGCACAGGACAGCACACAACACACAGCTAGGAGGGATGAGGGAGATCACAACAAAGACCAGAAGCAAACTGAGGGTTTAAATTCACAAAGGGAAATTAGGCAGAGTGGAGACACTTGGGAAACACAGCTGAACAGAATCTAACTGACGAGACAAGGGAAGCAAAACTAAACACAAGGCACAAGAGACAAGGGACTATCAAAATAACACAGGAACTAATACACAGACACTGAGACCCAGACTAACACATACAAACTTGACACAGGGAAAAGGTAAACAAACACTGAGACACGACAGACTGGACACAGAGACCAAACAGACACGGAAAACAGAAACACAGAGACGGGGAACTGAAGATAAACAAGCACGGAGACAAGACTAGGACAGACTGGACACGAAAGGGGAACCACATAATAAAACAAGAAATCAAGAACTATAAATAACAAACTCAGAGGCACTAGAGGATAACAAACTCAGGAACTAGAACATAAAAGATCTCTTAATTCTAAGGACATTAATCATAAGTCCAGAACAACACAAAATACTACAGAGACAGGACCATGACACTACTCTGCTGGCATATCTCTAGTTGCCAGCCAAGGGGCTGATGTACTTTATTATTTTAGTTTTTAAAGTTTCCTATTCCTTTTCTGGTCGAGTTGGGCTTCATTATTTGTTTACAGTACAGCTCCAGTTCCAGGTGAAACCAAGTCAAAAGGATGTTACCCGTCAATGGCCAGCAGCAGGTCGTATTCAATTTGAATATTGCTGTAAATTGATATGGATCACTATGCCTTTTATTGGGTTGTCAATTCTGTTTCACTGTTATATTTAACCTTTGGGTGACAGCACAAAGACTGAGAGAGGAGGATGGAGAGGGTGAGAAAGAGAGAGAGCAGAATGAAGACAGCAAAGAGAGAGCACAAAAAGAAACAGGTAAGAGTGGACATGTAGTCAAAGTCAACAAAAAATGATAAAGCCAGTTTAGCTTCTGTTTGATTACATTCATTGATGATGATTTCACATAATTAAGCAGTCTGTTAGTTATCTACTGTTATCAAATGTGGATACCCAGCCTGTTGTTATAATAATGATCATAAGATTATATTTGTATTTATTTTCTAGTTGAATTACACTGCATTTGTGTGTGATTGTCAGTGCAAAGAAGGAGAAGGAGCATGGAGAGAGAGAGGGCTGAGAGATTGTACAAGAGCAGGAAGAACCAGGTGAGCAAATGGGTACTTAGTGAAGTTAGGTGGAAAAACAATAATTATTCTTCGCAAAACAATTTCACATGCATTTCATGAATGCTTTGTGTGCTTTCCAGTAACACACTTAAAAATGCCAGTGGACATTCTAGAGAATATAGACAGAACATATTGATATGAATAGCAGCATTTTACAGGATTCATATCACTCTAAACGTGGCTTGAACAGGATGGTTGAAACTACATTGATGTGACAGACTACAAATTTATTCTACACTCCTGGAATTCAGGGTACCTGATGTCCTGTGTTGAGTCTGCACTATAAAAGGAGGGTTTGTATGAATTTGAAAACTTTAATGTAAAAGCTCTCTTACCAGTTTGCTTCTTGACTAGGTGCATGGAGTGGCAGTGTGATTTTCCACTGTCTCTGTTGATTAATGCTACTTTAAGTGCTTGATGATTTGGTGGACTGCCTCAACTGCATGTGTTTAAGAGACTGAAACAATGCTGTAAATGTTTCTCCTCTTATCTGCTTTGCAACAAATTGTTCTCTAACTTACTTTGGAAAGTTCTGGTCAACATGACTGAGCCTTTGCCTCAGGGTTGATGACTAAAGGGTTCACTCTAAAACTGATGTATTATATTCTAAGGGTTTGAAAGAAGGCAACTGGACTTCTTTAAGTTGTTTGAAAACTTAAAGAAGTCCAGTTGCCTTCTTTCAAACCCTTAGACTACAATGTCCTGGATGAATGAGAACCTACACAGATGTATTATATTGAAAAAAAAAAAAAAATTGAAATCTGTGATCATTCATTTTGAATTATTCTTAGACACTGCAATAGGTCATCCAACTAATTAGGTTGCTTGGTCTTGGACCCAGAGTTTTGAGTTTTGGGGTGTTTAGGTTTTCTCTAGTCTTGTATTTTTGATTATCTTTGTATTATGGTTCTGTATTCTGTGTTGTTGACATTTAGCTTTCTGTTATTTTTTTGTGTTTATAGGTCTTCATTTCCTTTACTGATGCAAGTTCCTTTTGGTGTTATTTCGTCCCTTTAGTTCTGTGCTCCTGTTTTCGAGATTCTTTAGGTTCATTCTGTGTTTTTGGTTTTGAGATGGGATTTATGTTCAAGCTCCTTAGCCTTCTGTTTATTATGTTATTTTACTTTCCATGTACTTATACATTTCTTGTGTTTGTAGCTTTAGTTCCTCGCTTAGTTGATGATAGGTTTGTTAATCCACTTTTGTATTCCCATTCTGTTCCTCCAATCTTGTCTCTGTGTTTGTTTCTCTTCTGTCTCTATGCCATGTCTTAGTCTTGGTGTCAGTGTTATTTATTTCCTGTCTTATTTTGATAGTCTCTTGTCTCGTGTGCCTTGGGTTTAGTTCTACTTCCCTTGTCTCTTTATCTGTGATTAGTTTCAGCTGTACTCCCACCTGTTGCCTGTTCCCTCGTTATCCTGTGTGTGTATATATTGTCTCAGTCTCCCCTTGTCCTTTGTTGTGTTCTCCCTTGTAGCTGTGTTCCTCCTAGTTCTGTGTTTTCCTAGAATATTACTTTTTATTTAATTAATTAATTTTTGTATTTTGTAAGAACTCAGCATTAAAGTTGCTTTTGAGTTTACCTTTTGTCTCCCAAGTCCTGCATTTTGGGTCCATCCCTGCCACACAGCCCGTGCTTGACAGAAGAACATGACTATAAAACATGGACCCCACCGGAGTCTGCAGTTCCGCCGGTGTCTACAGATGCCGGGTCTTCGCAACCCATCTCATAGGTGAGTGAAAAGGATTTTTTCCTTTGTTCTCACTCTGAACCAGAAAAAATTAAAACAGAGACAACTGTTCTTGGTCCAAGAGTTCAGACTATGTGTTTTGTTCCTGAGTCTGAGCTGGCCAGTAATAAAAGAACAGAGTTTTGTGTTTCTGATACAGCAAAAAAACATTGTCTGGTGTTTCTGTGTCGGCCAGTAATAAAATATTTTCTGATTCTTCTCTTTCCGAGCTAGCCTCTGTTAGTTATGTTTCCAAGCTGTCTCCTCTTCCACTACCGACCGCCAGCCAGGTTTCTTGATGGGCTCCATCTTCGCCGCTGATGGCGTCCTGTCCTGCCTCCTGATGGGCTCCGTCTTTGTCACTGCTAGCATCTTGTCTGGCTTCCTGATGAGCTCCGTCATCTCTGCTGCTGGCATCATTTCTGGCCTCCTGATGAGTGCCATCTGCTCCTCCACCGATGCCAGCCTCCAGCCAAACCACCATGCCAGCCTCTAGAGAGTCTCCTTCATTACCGGCCCCCTGAAGGTCACCTCTGTCGCTGTCATCGGTCTCCGTCCATGCCATCGGAGGGTCTCCATTGCCGGCCTCCTGCTTAGCTTCCTGGGGTGTCCCATCACTGTTTCCATCGCTGGCCTCCCGGCCGGCCCCCACTGTTGCTTTGTTTCCGCCACTGGCCACCCGTCCGGTCCCCAGAGTTTCTTCCTCTCTCTCTGGTTCCCTGGCCGACCCCATGAAATGTTCTGCCTCCTCTGCCAGTTCCCTGGTCGACACCCCCCCAAACTGATCCACTGCACTGCTCTTTGGCTGGGTTGACCAGCTAGGTTTTCCCTGCCTCACCCTATGTCTAAGGGCGAGACCAACCACCCTTCAGAGAAAGCTTGTATCCACAGTCTCGTTTTTTCAGTCACTACCCAAAGCTTGTGACCATAGATGAGGATAAGGACATAGATCAATCAGTAAATTGAGAGCTTTGCTTTTACACTCAGCTCTCCCTTTACCATGACAGAACAGTACAGTGTCCGCATCACTCCAGCCGCAGCCCCAATCCATCTGTTGGTCTCCCTTTCCCCTCTCCCCTCACTTGTGAACAAGACCCTGAGATACTTAAACTCCTCCACTTAGGGCAGCAACTTGTCCCTGACCCGGAGTGGGCACTCCACCCTTTTCCGGCTGAGGACCATGGCCTCA
>VUQS01076111.1:0-13008 GCA_015108495.1 Heterochromis multidens
TTGGGAGACCCTACAGAGAGTCTGAACAGAATGTCCCAGGCTTAGATAATAAGTATAATATGCTGAGAATTGCTAGCTAATATTTACATATAGCAGGGTTAGGGAGTGAGGTGTTTTTCTTTTTTCTTTTTCTTTTCCCAGGAAAAGGAGCAGATGCGAGACGAGGTCAGATATGGACGACGACTGGGAGAAGATTTAGTCGGGAGGTGTCAGGACCAGCTGCGCCGTTCCCAGGAAGAAGACAATCATAATAATAATTTGTTTTGAACGTAGTATAAAAACTGTGGCACCCATTTTGGAATCTGTCTCTTTTTGGTGAGCGGACCGCCCGTTCACAGAAAGGGTCCAGCAATGGAAACTTGTAATCTCAACTGTTGAAAAGAATTTAAACTTTTAAAAGACAGTCACTCTCCTGTCTTCCTTAAAGAAAGAAAACGAACACACTCAACACTCACCATGTTTTTAACATGGCCTCACTCATATTTATAAACATCTACAAAATTTACAAACACTAAGTAGGAATGAGATTATATAAAAAATATAATTACAGCTACTTAACTATTTCATATCTCACCTACTTTCTCTGCTAGCGTTCTTATGACGCACTCCTTTCATCAAAATATTCTTTGGCGTATACAAAACAAAAGTTGGGAGTCTGTAACAAGCAATCTTGAATGTTCTACATTCAACTCTGTAATAAAACACCACACCAACTAAGACAAGTAAGAAGAAAAACACATTTATGAGAATCATTACTGGAGCAGGATAGGAAAACTGCTGATGGCCAACCTACATGTTTGCATTTCACTTTTCATTTACTTTGATACTGCATTTTATACTATGACCAGCAGAGGACAATAAGAAGCAGGGCCTTTGTAGGCAGCTGAGATTGGGACACCTTGCATTGAGAAAAGATTAACAGGTTTGTGTAAAAAAGTTTTCTTAAATAATTCTCCCACTTTGCTTATAAATACCTAAAATGCCTAAAATACCAGATGGATGGGATTTACACCAATTAATATGAAACAACCTGTCAAAAGGTCTGTAAATATAGCAACCTTGGACATGTCAGTCTATAATTAGTTTAAAAAATGTGTCTCAGTTTAATGATTATCAGTTTCCTCCTCCATGTGTACTTTCTGCACATTTTCTTTAGGCTGGGAAACTTAATCTGAACAAGTTTCAGTTTAGGGAGGAAGATAAGCCAGCTGGCAATAATGCAGCTGTATAAAATTACAGTCATGGACCAGACAAACGGGAAAGACCACCTTTGAACATGCACTGGCACATTCAGAACACCAACAGAAAGAATCTGATCTGACCGAGATGTTTGTTTGGCATCAATATACAAAAGCACTATCAACTATCAGCATACTCATGTTTGATTGTAATATAAAATATGCAAATTTGCATTATCATTTACTCTCTTTCTCATAGGCAAGCCCAATAAGCTTTGGGCCTCCCCTAACCCAAAAATTATGGGTATTTTTATAAACATTTTTAGGGACACAACATCAAAACAGGTCAAAACAGATCAAAACATGCCATAATGAAGGACCTGCTTTGCGCCCCCTATTGTTTGAGCTAATATTGTACATTAGTGCCGAAAATTCTCATAAATTTGGCAGTGAAACAAATTACAACAAACAAAATCATAAAGACAGCCTGATGCAATAATACTAAAAGCATAAAAAGCTCTCGTCTTACCTGTGCTTCTTTTGAGCTCCTCCTTTGTTTCTGGTGGTCTGGGTTCTGAGCAGTACAAAAATACAGCTGAGCACAATTAAATCAATGCCTTACAACAACAATGCTCCCTATTAGAAGATACTTACTGGTAGATCTGTGGCACTGTCCAGATACAACGCAAGTATGGCACAGGAAAAGTTGTCGGTGGACTGGAAAAAAAGTGTTGCGAGAAGAAATAAATGTTATTTACACAGCAGCAGCTACATACAGCTGCAGCTTATAGTTCAAAGTGAAATAATAAAATCCTGATACCTCCTTCATAAGACTGGTGTCAGTCTGAAGGGAAAACCACTGGAGCTTAAGACGAACTTCACCACGCGGTACATCCTCCAGAGGAAACCACTGCAAGAACAAGGGGACAATTAAAACGATACAAAGCTAGTGAAAATGGTAACAGATGCATAAACATTTTATAAGAAACAATGTCCTGCAGTACAGAAATACTGTGTTATGAGTGTTAATCAGCTCATTTAGTGTAAAAAAAATAAAAGCTCACCTGATTCATTTGTTTCTCCATCTTCACTTCTCCCAAATCGAGATTATAGCTAAAGCAGACAGCCGATTTAAAATAATAACATAATGTTAATGATGCCTCAGAACTCAGATAGCTTATTTTCATATCACATTCATAGGTAAGAATCCACTGACGTCAGTTACTATGGGAATGGCTACCATGAGAAATTTAGTGAGGCAGAACTGACTCTGCATGAGGACTGGGACCAGCATGACGAGGTACATAAAAGCCAAGAAAAACATCATAACAAAGATAAACATCATCATAATTTAGAATGCTGCAACTATGCTAATTACCTTCCAAGGAAATCGTCTTTATCTACATCTTCATCATACAGCTCCACTTCCAGCTCTTGGCCTGGGGCCTCATGGACAACAAACTGCACAAATAAAGAAAGCAAAGATGCTTTTTCTAAGAGCACTAAGAAGACAAGAGAAAGGGTTTTTTTTTTTTTGCAGATTACATACAGAAAATGGAATATTAGATACTGATAAAGTACAGTCATCACTGTAAAACAAATAAAAACAGGATGAATTTGTCAACTTCAGCCTTAAAACAATGAGTTGCTTTTATAAACAAAGATGAGATCAGGGTATGAAAAACAATCATCTGTTTTCAAGTTTGTCTGGGAGAATTAAAAAAGGAACACAAATGGCATAATCAAACAATAATCCCATTATTAAAATCAAAGCATACATAAGTGCAGCATTTTTGTGTTACTCTACCTCAAACACTTCATTCCATTTTGGGTGTAAATTCTTTTTGATGGTCTTGCTTTTGAAACGTATGTTGCCCACGCTGAGTGTGGCATAGGGGTCTGATTTGCCTTTCACTAAACCCATCACGTATGTGTCCATAGCCAGCAGGTCCTTGGCCTCCAGCAAGTGGACCCTCACTACCCCCTAAGAAGAAAAAGTGTAAGATTCATATTAATCATACAGTGTCTTTGCATAATTAACAAGTGAAAATAGGTTAAAAGAGCAAATAGCTGACATTAAAAATGTCAACAGATTTTATTTTGGCAGGCTTTATTTTATCTTAAAATGTACAGTGCTAATTCAAAAATCCAAGTAGCTGCAGGTTATAAGATGAAGATAAAAGTGTGAATTGGAAATGTTATAGCATCTCTTACATACACGAGGAAGTGGGAACCTTATCTGGTCCATTTTGACCTGGTCTGTGAGGGGAATACACATGCGGTTGGGTAACACTATGAAAGAAGCGATGATGTTCATGATGGTCACCTCAGACAGTGAACTGTAAGGTGAACGATGGGGTGAGACAACTAAACACCAAAAGGTTTGGTTGACCATAAAGAATCAGTAATAAAAGGATTAATTTTAAAAGAGTCTCTGGGATTTTTCTGACCTAAAGGCAGGGCTGCTCAAAACATTTGTCATGCCAATCCAGTTTATCTTTATTGCCTGAAAAAAAAAATAAAAAATTTAGCACTTTAAACAATACTAACCACACAACTCCACTTTTCACAATAAGACTCTGAGAAAATCTGAAAAATCTGTGGCCTCTTACAGGGCGGCGAATGAAGAAAAAGGTGACTCCTCCCACCAGCGGTGCTTGACCAATAAGAGGCTCTAAAATGACCCTCATCATCCCCTGGAGCTGGAAAATTCAGGGCAAGTTTTACAACAACAGTAAGCATGTGATAGAGATAATGGAGAGAACACAAAAAAATTAGATGCTCACTTTAAGCCCTTTCACACCAGCTGTCATTGCTGATTTCACATCAGCACGAATGTCCACATCACCATCATAACTGCAAAGTAAACTGTGCTGGTTAGACATAACCGATGGCAAGAGAAAATAACATCCATACTACTTGGAATTTAAAGTAAAAAATGTGTTTGACCAACTTTATATACATGTCCAGAATCACTTCCCTGTGTTCCACTTCATGTGTGTATGCTCTTATTCCAGTGATCCTGAGAGGCTGAAAATAGAGAAATATTTAAAGAAAACTAGTTAGCCATAATATATCACTTGCTGGTGTTTTATTTCCAATGAAGAAATTTCACTGAATATTAAGGTGGACTTAAAGCAGGACAAATGGAAATGGTGCACAAATCAAAGAAACTCACTTTGTATCCAAAGTGGATCTTGGTAAAAGTGAATGCTTTGAGTGCAGGATTGGAGGCCCTGATGGACGGCTGGATATTTTCTCTAAGTAGCTTCTCCATGTACATCCCAAAAAAAGGCCACACCTGCTCCAACAACTGAACGCATAACAAAAAATTTCACAGAATTTTACTTGCACTCTTAAATGAGGTGAACACTAAAAGGCTTAATCTATGAAATGACTTATTTAACTTTTCAAAATCACAATTTATTCGTAAGTTGTTTTTTTTAAGTAATGTAATAATACAGTTTGCAATTCATGCATCAAGGTAAAGTCTGCATTACACTGCATTCAAATACTAGCCATGTGACCTCAGTCATAGCCTGTGGAACCAGCTCCCAGTTTGGATTCAAGAGACAGACACTCTCTTTACTTTTAAGATTAGGGTAAAAACTTTCATTTTTGATAAAGTTTATAGTTAGGGCTGGATCGGGTGGCAGATGACTGCCCCACCCTAAGCCCGGTTCTGCCAGAAGTTTCTTTCTATTAAAAGGGAGTTTTTCCTTCCCACTGTCACCAAGTGCTTGCTCATAGGGCTTCATCTGATTATTGAGGTTATTCTCTATATAATTGTAGGGTCTTTATCTTACAATATAAAGTTCCTTGAGGCAACTGTTGTTGTGATTTGGCGCTATATAAATAAAATTGAACTGAACTGAATTATGGGGTGGCTACTTGTGTATTCTTGAGCATCAAGCCCTTAACTAGAGGCAAAAACCAAAAACACAACCTTGTTATAGCAGACTGAACCCAGAAAATGAAACAAAAGAACCCAACCAAAATACTGATTGGCAGATATTAGTCTGTCAATGTTGTAGATACATTGCAAAAAATAAAAAATGTGTATCAGTTTGATTGACAGCTTATCCAAATTCGGGGCCACAAGGGCCTAGAGCCTATTCCTCCAGAGAGGTGGGGAAAACCATGAAAGGATTAGCAGTCCATCTCAGGAAAACAGACAACCACATACACTCACATCCACACCTACAGACAATTTAGAATCACCAATTAACCTAACATGTATATTACATGATGTAAATGACAAATGGACTGATATTAATATAACGCTTTTTTACTCAATTTAAGCACTCACTGACCCAATCAGACACACATTCATACAGTGCTTTTATCTATGCCTAAGTGCTTTTATCTAACATTCACACTCCAATGGATGGATTGGGGACAACTTGGAGTTCAGTATCTTGCCCAAGGATACATTGACACATGAACTGGAGGAGCTGGGGATCAATCCACTGACCTTCTGATTGGTAGACAACCTGCTCTACCACCCAAGCCACAGCCACAGCCACCCCATACATATGAACATGTACACAGAAGGAGGTTCAAACCAGGAACCTTCTTGCTGTGAGGCCACTGTACAAACCACTACAGTATCCAAAAATTATGCTAATTTTAATGGTTGAATATTTGAAACAGTGTCACCACACACACAGTACTTTTCAAAAGTCTCGAGCCACCCTTCATTTCCTTATATCTTGCTAGGAAGATGGGAAAGAGGACATGGAAATACAGTAAGGCAAAAATAGAGTTTGCATAATTCTAACAAGCTTCAAAGTCAATATTTGACCACCTTTATTCTTCAGCACAGCCTGAACTCTCTTAGGAAAGGTTTCCTGTAATTTCGTTGAATAGTATTTACAATGATTTGAACCAAAATTTTTTAATTTAGATTCATCACTCCACAAGACTTGCTACTGATTTTCAGTCCAGTTCTTGTGTAATTTGGCATACCCTTCCTCAATAATGGCTTCTTGACAGCCACCCTTCCACTGAGACCATTTCTGATGAGGCTTCAGCAAAGAGATGGATCTGTATCAGGTCTTTGTTGGATTTTTTTGCTATTTCTTAAAGACATGACTTTCAGATACAGTTGGAGATAGTGCTGTACGAGTTTATTTAGGCCTGCCACTTCTTCTTTTGTACTCCCTTTGAATAATAGCTCTTTGGGAATCATCTTGTTGGGGCACAAATTATATTTTATGCCTGTCAAACTGTATTGAAACTGTTATCTTTGGCAATTTTTGTAGATTGAGCTAAAAAAACGGGAACAAATTGTGTGTTTTTGTCACAGGCTGCTAGTAGCAAATTGCCTAAAAATACTATTTAAAATTGGTTCTTTTCTAAGTTGTCTGTTATTTGCTTTGCAACAATCCCTGCAATTAACTTTTAAAATTAAATTTAGTGCAACAGTCTTGATATTGTATTAAACTGCCTGATTCATTAACATTATGAAAGGATCAAAGTTCTTTTTTAGTCAAAGAAAGGTGAGCATGATGACATGAGCAAATTCTTATTTTTGTAAGTTTACCTTCAAAATCATATTTTAATAAAATTTAAAATTGGTTCTTTCCTAAGTTGTCTGTTATGTGTAGGCACAACAGTGGTTCATCCCTTGAGTCAGGTGTGTTTGTTATGTTGGAATGATATATAGATCAGTGTTAAGTGGCTTAACAAACAAAGAATAACTTTCCTCTGAAAATGAGGTAAGTTAAATTTAATACTGTACCTTGTTAAGCCAGTGAACCTTCTCTACATCAGAGTATTCCACCTTTGGGAGAAATAACAAAAAACAAAAAAACAAAAAAAGAAACAAAAACAAAACCAAAAAAAAGTTACAGTTAGAAGTGGGTCTGGAATCATATTTTCAATTGATATTGTCTGCATAACACAGTATCTGTACAACACACAGCATAATGATGTTGAAGACATATTGGTGTCATTCATTCTTAATTATACATCATGCAAATTTTAAAATGTCTTTTGAATCAAATTAGCAACCATGAAATCAGTCAAATAAAAAAAAAATCACATACCACTTAGACTGGTGGATTTAACTCAGAGAAATTACACTAATATTTCTCATTCAATAAATTTAAGGTTATTTTTTTAATAAAAATTGTCAAGGACAAGTATAGTATGATTTGTTTTAAGGCTTACCAAAACTTCTCCACATCTGTGAAATGTAGACTGTAAGAGAAGTTTGGAATCATGTTCTAATACAGCTAAACTAAAGTGTCATTACTGAAGCCTGCAAGATGGTAAAGAGGGAAAACTTATATACAACTCAAAGTACATTTATCAAGATCTTTATACTATTTTAAATGGAATCTTGCATGATTTCAAACTTGCATTTTAGATTTAAAACCATTACGTCTGTCATTATCAGCAGCAGCATCTTTCTCTAGCTTTCTTGGTCTTTCATATACAAACAGATAAGCCTGTAAGACACAAACTGCAGCCATCAGTAAAATCTAATCTGACTACACATTCCCTGTACATGTAGAATTCCTCTGACATTAGAAGAAACTTCTCTTATTTTTTCTCATCTCTCTTCCCACAAGTCAACTAAAAGCATTTTCTGCCAGGTTGCTGAAATACTCGAAACCAAAGTAGGATACAAATATCGCCCCGATAAAGATGCCCATCAACTGTATCATTTTGTACATGTATTCATACACTACATACCCAGGATGCCATTTGTAAGGCACTTTTCAGCTCAGTCTTGACCACTTGCTTTTCATTGTCTACTAACTCAATGGCTGATCCAATCCGGGCGTTTTTCCACTGGCGATTTTTCTTCCAGTAAGTGAGCATAAACATACACAGCAGCACCCAGCTGATACTGAGGCCCAGATAACCTGTCAGGTACACAGGGTAGAACATGACCAAGGCTCTTCCACAGTAAATCAGGAACTCTATTAATATGTGACCGATAGCCGAGGAGCTGAGCTTTTCCGTGCTGATTGATGAGCACTCCCTGGGTCCTGCTCCCTGTGCCAGGCCACTTGAACGCATCGGTCCGGTGGATGCCATTGGGTCGGACTCCCACTGAGGACCCAGTTCCAAACGTTCAGCAAACCTATTTAGGATCAGCGCCTGAACAAATTTTAGTTTAAGGAGTAGACAAACCAGTCTACAGCACTCACCCAGCCACCATGGTAGTCCTAAAAACTTCCTTGTTGCAAACTTCTCAAATGCAGGTAGGCGGACTTGAGGGAATGCAGGGAATGCATTCAGCTTAAAAAATGAATTTCACCCTAAACATAATTTTGAAAAACAACATCATGTATGCGGCTTTTGTACATTTATCTTAATTTTAAAAGTTAAAATTTTCAGATGGTGTGTACCCTATTTTGTTGTGCAATACAGGAGAATTACATATAAAATAGTATCTCCACTGACACAGTCTGTCCTGCAGATGGAACCAGAGTGTACATCAGAGGCTCTCATTTGAGTAAAGCTCTGTGTGAGTAAGAGCTGTGATTTGAAATTAAATTAAATGAATATGAATTTTGGTGGTAAACTACACAAACAGGAATTTGCTCATTCTATCATGATATATAATGTTAATGACTTGAGTAGTTTAATACAATATCAACCCTGTAATGGGCATTTTATGGGTCAAAACTCAAGTTGGTCCGATTGCAACCAAATTTGGTAGGCAGGTGTGCCCTGGTACCAAGACCACTCCCACAAAATTTGGGGTGGCTGTGGCGCAGGAGGTGGAGCAGGTCAACTACTAATCGGAGGGTTGGTGGATGGCTGCATGCCAAAGTATACTTGGGCAAGACACTGAACCCCAAGTTGCTCTCTAATGCGTTCATCGGAGTATGAATGTGTGTGAATGTTAGATAGAAAGCACTTAGGTAGAAAAAGCATAGAAAAAAGTGCTTGTATAAATTGCCTACCTGTCCACAACATGGAAGCTCTTCTCAGGCATTGTAGCAACAAAGCTGAGTAGGCACGAGTCAATACATGAGCACAGCTCAGAAAGGAATTGGACTCTAAGACCAGGCAGACCAACCTGAGCACTGCCTGGATGGACAACAAGAAAGCTTATGACCCAATGCCCCACACATGGATACTGGCGTGCTTGGGACTGTACAAGGCTAATAGCGCACTGATTCATCAGGAACTCAATGGGACTGTGAAAGACAACACTGCAGGCCAAATCCAAGGCAATTGCACAAGTTGCCATCAAGTGTGGAATATATCAAGGTGATGAACTGTCCTCACTGCTGTTCTGCATAGGCCTCAACCCCCTAAGCCAGCTCATTATTAAGAGTGGATACAGTACAGATATAGATTCAGGAGTGGAGTGACCATCAGCTACATCCTGTACATGGATGACATCAAGCTGTATGACAGGGGTGAGTGAGACATCGACTCATTGATCCACCTCACCAGCATTTACAGCGAGGATATCGGGATGTCATTCGACTTGGCCGAAAGGTTGCAAAGAGAGGTAAGGTGATCTGGATTAGAAGTGGTGGAGCTGCCAGAAGGCAGAATAGCAGATATACAGGACGACTACAACTGATAAAGACGCAGCCAAATACCTCCAGAAGGTAAGACAGGTGCTGAGAAGCCAGCTGAATGGTAAGAATAAGATCCAAGCCATCAATACACACGCCCTACTGGTCATCAGATACCCAGCTGGAATCATAAGCTGGCCACAGGAGGAGATAGATGCTACTGATGTCAAGACATGAAAACTTACAATGCACGGATGTCTCCACCCAAAGTCCAGCACCTTGAGGTTCTATTAGCAATGGAAAGAGAGAGGGTGAGGATTAGTGAGTGTCAAAGCCACAATCCAGGATAAAACATGGAGCATCCGCAAATACATCAGGAAGATGGCCCCACAGAGATGAGCTGCTCCTAGAATGCCTCAGGCAGCTGAAGACAGACAGTGAGAAGGAACAGGAAGAGGAGCTATTATGGACAACCAAGCCCCTACATAGGACCTACCATCAACAGATAGAGGAAGTGGCTGACATCAAGAAATCCTACCAGTGGCTAGAAAAGGCTGCCTTAAAGGACTGCACAGAGGCTCTGATCATGGCAGCACAAGAGCAGGCCCTAAGCACCAAATCCATAGAGGCAGGGAGTCTACCACAGCCAACAGGACCCAAGATGCAGACTGTGCAAAGGTGCCCCGGAGTCGATCCTACACATAGTAGCAGGATGTAAGATGCAAGCTGGGGTTGAGTACACTGAGTGGCACAAACAAGTGGCTGGGACAGTATACAGGATCATGTATGCCACATATAGACTAGAAGTCCCAATAGGAGACATCACCAAAGGTGGTTGAGAACAAAGCACAGAAGCACTAGCCGTAGAGAAATGCAGGAGGAGGGACAGCAGTCCCAACAACAGAGTGAGGAAGAGATGGAGGAAGGTGAAATTAATGTGGTAAGAAAACAGATGAAGGGACATAATCAGGAAGGGAGAGATTCAAGTAAAATAAATGGCTACATTGACCATGAGCCGCTGCTAACAGTTAAAGTGTAGCTTTTAATTATCACATGCTGTACTGCAGCGCAACTAAGATGTCCTAATCCAACAACTGTACTGACCTGATTAAAAAGAAAAACTGTTTCAATATCAATAATCAAACAAAGAATATATATATATATTAAATATGGTGGGCCGCCTGGACCAAAAATTACAGAGCTGATTTTTTGTCCCAGTCCAGACCTGCAAAGTGATGGCTGACAAGGAGCAGAAGACCACAGTTGTGATAAATCTCAGCAGACAGCAACATCAGAAGAAGGAACACAAAAAAATAGAGAAGTACCAGAGACTGAAGGAACAACTGGAGCAGATGTGGAAGGTAAAGTCCAAAGTGGCCCCAGCAGTAATAGGGGCATTAGGAACTATAACCCTGAAACTGGAAGAGTGGCACAACATCAGATCCTGTTTTGGTGTTACAGATCCTCATGCTCCTTTTACCTCTGGGACCACTTTGGACTTTACCTTCCACATCTGCTCCAGTTGACATCAGTGGCATCTCTCTCCTCCTGTGGTCAGGTTATTATTCCGGGCGGGTATCTGATGAACGGTACAGTGTATGTATTGATAGCTTGGATCTTATTCTTACCATTGAGCTGGGTTCTCAGCACCTGTCTTACCTTCTGGAGGTATTTGGCTGAAGGCTAGATGAGAGGTAATGATAGGAATAAAAGAAAGAAAGAAAGAAAAAAATACATATGAAAAAAAGATAAATGGGCTGATGCATATTAATGTATGAATGACACATAACAAAGACAATAAATCCTATGAAAATGCTTCTATTTTTACATCCAATGCTTCCCTCTAGAGGTTAAATATCATAATGTGCCCAAATTAATCAACTGCACAAAATATGTTTCAGTCAGAAATGATAAAAACCTCAATGTAATTTCAGATAATTTGTCAAGTACTTATAATATCAAAGCTTATGTACCATGAATTATACCATGAAAGACCTGCGTACAGTACTGTTGGACTGATACAAAAACAAGGACACTTGAGTTTACTTCAGTTTTGGCCTGCCTAATTGTACTTGTGTCAGTGTTCATCCTAAAATTTTTCCCCCTACTGAGCTATCAGGCCAGTAGATCAGACAATAATTTTCTGAAAAAATGCAAAGTTAATTTGCATTTTTAGGTAATTTATTTGCTGCTAGTTTCCTGCCAGAAGACTGTGGCTATGTGGTACAGTTAAACTGCAGTTTTCACAAAACAAAAAACCCCCTGTGTATTCATGTTCAGGCCTGTGCAGGATGTGAAAGAAAGACACTAATATGGACAAAAGTACTAGGCCACCTACACATTACACCCATAGCAGCTGCTTGAACATGCAACCTCATGCCATGAAGCTTCTGATGCAAAGTTTTTGTTCTGATGTTAATGCCAGAGGAGGTTTGGAACTCTGCAGTTATTGAGTAAGCAGAGCACTGGCGACTTTTATGCACTGTGGGCCTCAGCACACGACGACCCCGCTCTGTAACTTTACGTAGTCTACCTCTTCATGGCTGAGCTGCTGTGGTTCCTAAACCCTTACAATTAGCAACAATACCACTTACAGTTTATCATGGAATATCTAGGAGGGAAGAACTTTCACAAACTGACTTGCTGCAATGGTGGCACAGCATTTATTACAGTGCTCGCTCAAATTCAGTGAGTTCTTTAGAATGACCCGATCTTTCACAAATGTTTGTAAAGGCAGACTGCATGACTAGGTGCTTGATTTTATACACATGTGGCAATAGAACTGAAATCAGCACCTGATTTCAAAGGATTAAGAGGTGTGGCCCAATATTTTTGGCCATATAGTGAATGGTCAAGAACAAAGAGTCATTATTTCTGATTTAACATTAAAAATGGTTTGATTTTCATAAATGCTCCATATTGTCTGCTCAAGGCTTATGAAAGGGACTTTACTTTGCTTGAATAAACAGTGTGATGTTGTGTGTGAGGTTTTATTTGGACTAAAAGTGCATTTAAAAAGGATGTAGAGGACATTACATTTAATTTTGTCAGTAAATGTTGTATGTCTGGTCCTTGGTGTTATTCTAATTTCCAAGAGTGGCATTTAGTGAAGCTTTGACTCACAGAGTAGTCACTGGTGTACAGGTGAATAACTAGAAATAGTGCACTTACTGTATAAATTTTACCAGAGTTTGTTGTGTAAAAGTGTAAAAAATTGGGTTGACATTAAACAGTTTTTGTTTTTTTGAGTAAAAAAAAAAAAAAAAAAAAAAAAAAAAAAAAAAAAAAAAAAAAAAAAAAAACCCACATTTCTTTTTTTTTTTTTTTTTCCTGGGGGT
>VUQS01076111.1:25881-38773 GCA_015108495.1 Heterochromis multidens
CCACCAAACTTTACACTTGGCACAATGCAGTCAGACAAGTACCGTTCTCCTGGGAACCGCCAAACCCAGACTCGTCCATCGGATTGCCAGATGGAGAAGTGTGATTCGTCACTTCAGAGAACACGTCTCCACTACTCTAGAGTCCAGTAGCAGCGTGCTTTACACCACTGCATCCAATGCTTTGCATTGCGCTTGGTGATGTAAGGCTTCAATGCAGCTGCTCGGCCATGGAAACCCATTCCATGAAGCTCTCTATGCACTGTTCTTGAGCTAATCTAAAGGCCACATGAAGTTTGGAGGTCTGAAGCTATTGACTCTGCAGAAAGTTGACGACCTCTCCGCACTATGCACCTCAGCATCCGCTGACCCCGCTCTGTGATTTTACATGGCCTACCACTTCATGGCTGAGTTCCTATCATTCCCAATCGCTTCCACTTTGTTATAATACCACTAACAGCTGACTGTAGAATATTTAGCAGCGAGGAAATTTCACAACTGGACTTGTTGCACAGGTGGCATCCTATCACAGTACCACGCTGGAATTCACTGAGCTCCTGAGAGCGACCCATTCTTTCACAAATGTTTGTAGAAGCAGTCTGCATGCCTAGGTGCTTGATTTTATACACCTGTGGCCATGGAAGTGATTGGAACACCTGAATTCAATGATTTGGATGGGTGAGTGAATACTTTTGGCAATATAGTGCAGGTAACCTACACAAGGATAGACATACCAAACACATACACAGGTAGGTCCATAAGATTTTGGACAATGACAGATGTTTTTTTTTAGTTTTGCCTCTGTACACCACCACAGTGGGTTTTAAATCAAACAATCAAAATGTCATCAAAGTGCAAACTTTCAGGCTTAAATGGTTTAAAAAAACTATTGCATTAACTATTTGGCATTATAGCTAGTTATACATAGACCCCCATTTTCAGAGGCTCGCAAGTAATTGGACAATTTACTGACAAGCACTTTCATGGCAGGTAAGGCCTGTTTCCTCAGTATTTAATGACAAATTAAGGCTGTAATTACACTGAAAAAATATAAACCTATCAGAGAGATAGCAAAAACTTTAGGAGTGGCCAAATCAAAACATGGTAGATTCTTATCAATATCAAATTCTACAATCAAGAGATACCTTCATGAATGTAAATGCTGGGGGTTTACAACATGGTGCAAACTGTTGGTTAAACTCAAGAAAAAGAAGGCGTGATTGGAATTTGTCCAAAAATATCTAAAAGAGCCTGCACAGTTCTTGTACAAATGAAACCAAGTTTAGCTTGTACCAGAATGATGGGAAGAGAAAAGTATGGAGAAGGAGAGAAAAAGCTCATACCACATTATCTGTCAAACATGGTGGAGGCAATGTTATGGTATGGGCATGCATGGCTGTCAGTGGAACCAGGTCACTAGTGTTTATTGATGATGTGACTGCTGATAGAAGAAGAAGGATGAATTGTGAAGTGTACAGGGCTATATTCTCTGCTCAGCCAAATGCTGCAGAACTGATCACGCAGCGCTTCACAGTGCAAATTGATAATGACCCAGAGCATCCAGAAACAAACTCAAGAGTTTTTCAAAGCAAAGAAATTAAATATTATCCAATGGCCAAGTCAGTCAATTGATTTCAAAACAATACAGCATGCTTTTCTGAAACTTAAATGCAGAGAGACTCACCAGCAAACAGCAACTAAAGGTGGCTGCAGTAAAGGTGATGTCCAGGGGTTTTAGACTTCAGGCAGTCACTGACTGCAAAGGATTTTCATTCATGTATTGAAAAAAATCCTTATTTTTAAAATTATGTTACTTTGTCCAATTACTTTTGTGCCTCTGAAAATTTGAGACTATGTATAAAAATTGCTTTAATTAATGAAAAACGCAGTGTTTTTGTAAAACCCCTTGATTTAAAGTCTGCATTTCAATCACATATTGTGTGTTTGATTTAAAATCCATTCCAGAGGCTAAATTACAAAGAGAAAATTAGTCATTGTCCAAAAACCTATGGACCCAACTGGAAACACCCAAAACAATACTATAGTATTGTCTATAATCACATGATCATACACATATCATGCCTGATTCGAAACTGAAAACACTCCTGTCGCTTTGATTATTCTGTAACATGAAATTCTAAAGTTACATATTTGCATGCTATGACTGTTAGATGCAAGTAAAAGCCAGAAAATAGATTACAATTAAATTCTGTATAGACATCTAGCCTGGACAAAAATTAGCTGTGTGTCCCCAATGACCCCAAATTTACCCACTGAATGCACCACAATGCCACCAAGTTCCCATTAAGCTATGCAATTAATAAAACTGTACTCAGCATATCTGGGTTTGAAATAATTTGACTAACCAAAACTGAGGACATATAAACAACAATAAGAAGGTCTTCAAATTCCCGAGACTGTACAGGAGATGCCAGTTAACAGTACAAGACTAAATGTATTGTAGTGGTGCAAATATCATATTTGAAATTAATCAAACATCTTTTTGTAAAAGAAAAAGAAAACAGAACACTGAAGCAAATCAAACTAGATGACACAGTACAATCAGTTTATTACTGCAGCAGTGCTGAACTCCTAACTGCCCAACTTTTATCAAAATAGAAGTAAGACTGAAAAATAGACATGGAAGAGATACTACACACTGCAACACACATTTCACTGTGACTGGCTGAATATGAATAATAAATATATTATGTGTAAGTGCTTAAGTGCTAACATAAAATGTGATGAATAGACTATTGAATATCCAATCTAAGCATTTTAAAGGTAGGCTCCAGGAAGGCTCCATTATTCCTGAATTACCTCAAACTACTTAGCAAATATGTTCTTTATTTGAGTGTCACCTATTCGATCCTTTAAATAACACCCCCTACTAATGTTTTTCATGAACTTTTAAAATCATTGGTATGAAGTATATCAGTTTTTAATCAGCTGCTTCATACTTCTCCCATCTGGCTTCCATTCTCCTTTAGGTGAAGGATCTATTATTCATGCTTTTCCTTCACTCAAAGCGTGTCCACTCCAACAAGGCTTGAAGTTGGAAAGTTGAACTGAAGTGAAGTAAAAATGAGACGAGGCAACTCAATCGAGGACACCTTTACTGGATGAACAGTCAAATCTTAGGTATGTGTACCAAAGGGATTCATCCATGCATCAATTTTCTTAACTGCTTATCCAGCTTAGGGCTGTTGGGGAGGGAGCTGGAGCCAATCCCAGCTGACACAAGACAAAAAGGCAAAAGACAGGGTACAGGGATCCATGCTACAGTCACGTAGTGTTAACTATGTGTTCATAGGTGATCTCAAATACAGAAATGAAGTTGCAAAAGTGATTAGCATGAGAATTAACCTAGTGGAATGAGAAAGAGTAACTAAGATGTATTAGGTCCCATAAAGCTGAATGCATGAAGAGTGGTTAATAATCACATCTTGAGTGGGCACGATAAATTTAGGCAACATTCACATATTAAAATAGCATACCTAAAATGTTTTTTTAAAATATCATTTAAATAGTTGACCATTTTTTTTGTGGGTATAATAAAGCCACAAAGTCTGCATTTTAGAATACAGACAGGTATTGGAATAAGTCCATTAACTATACTAATTCTCTACAAGGTAAGCATGTTTTTCAAGTGCTGAATTAGAAAAAGAATAGAATGCCGAGTACAACAACAACAAGTAGACAACTGCTTTAGACCTGCGTTAGACCCAGTCCTTTTAATACATATGCTCAAACATGAAAACTTCAGGAATATGGCTCTTTTTCTTCTTGATGCTCAGCATTCTGTTTCTGTAGCCTGACAGAGGGTTCAAAAGTGATTGCGAATCATTCTTAGTAAATTTTTAAACATTCAGTTGTGTTAAATTCACATCCTGAAGTGGCATACATTTATGCCCAGTCCTGACCTGCTTTCCAATTTGCATAGAATTTGTGGGTAAGTGATGACTCATTACTTAAAACAGAAAAGACTTCGTAGTTTTCTTTCAAATGCCACTTTGCTGAAAAACTGTCGAAGGCTTTAGTTTTATATCTCCAGATCAATTCTGTCTTTTCTTTGGATAAATGAGTGTCTAGGCCAGGGTAATCTGTCCTGCCTTCAGTCTGTTAAGCCTGTGCTTTGTCTTCATGCGCAGCTATTATGGATGTCTCTCCTTCCTCACGGCTGCTGAGGTTCACAGAGGTCTAGGGAAGAAACAACCAAGAAAAAACACAGCTCTTGTTGGTATAGTCAGTCAGCATTGTGGTGCACAGCTGTGAATTTTTTTCTTTTCCAGTTAAATTAAAACTGTGGACAAGTTTTTAAAAAGTTAGGTCAGGCACGCATTAACCCTCATGTTGTGTTCATTTCATGTTAAACAATTTTGTGTTCCCAGTCAAAAATGACCATTCCATTAAGATTCATCATAAAAGCTGTAATAATACATATATTATCACTACTTGTGTTACATTTTTTTCTTGTGTTCTTGTGAACATTGCAAGTTTTGAACTTCTATTTATGGCCAGTATGCCTCATTGATCTGAGCTTATACATCTTGAATTCGAGTTCTAAAAAATATAATTTCTGGATTATTTTGACTATAAGCAATAATCAGATGAAACATAGTATACTGTTTATCACAGACTACTTTGGGTCAACATTACCAAGGACATTTGTTTTGAACTATTTAAAATTTTTTTACAGTCACATAAAGTAACGCCTGTTGTGTTATTGGTCAAAAGTGACCGGGAAAATTTGAAAACAAAGGAAATTATCCCAAAACTACACTTGACAATTTCACAATATTCCAAGATCAATGAAGAACAACTAACAAGAACAATATCAATCAGTCTATCAGATATGTTTTTGCCTAATAACAGAAAAAAACTGAAAACTGATAACAAAATCAGGCTTCTAAACTTGGTGAAGTGGGTTAACTCAAACTTCAATGGTGTTTTTTCTCATGCACATATTGGACAGTATGTGCAGGTTGTTGCATGTCTCTTGCAAATATGTGCATTGCATTTATGGCATGTTATGCTTTTTTTTTTTTACATCTCTTGGCTCACACAGACTCCACCTCTTCCTCTTGTCACCTCCCTCTCTTGCAGCAAGTGATATTGCTTCTCGGCGTTATATCTCTTTCACCAATGTTGCAAAGGCTGCCACGTACGGTCTTGGGTTATAGATGAGTGGCAGTTGCTCCACCCACTTGTCCCAAACCTCTCTGTTCGCTGCCAGTTTGTTTTGTTGATGACAGCCTGGTCTTGTATCATGGTTGTCAAAGAGAATCACCTGTGACAAAATGTGAAATTTCTGGAGTGACATGGTGGCCCGAAAAATTGTCCGACCAGACTGCATCCCATAAACTGCCGGTAGATTTGCATTTGGATCACTCAAAATTTAAACGACCCATGTACAGTATGCTTTGATGTCTGTTTGGGTTACCTCCTTCCAATTGTCTTTGTAAATCTGTTTCCCCTCCAAGTTGGTAATTTTTACCACTGTGGTTTCAATGGACTCAGTCAGGAACAGTTCAAAGCAGGATTTGATGTCATCAGTCCGGGATATGGCATATTTCGTAGGTCCTGGGGTCATCCTGAAGATATTTTCAGCTGAAAGCCTACCTTGATTCTCAGGTGGGGATAAGGACCAGGATAAGCTCCCATTCTTTGACTTAAATGTGACAGCAGTCTCAGTATGGCTATCCTCTTCATCACTGGATTCCTCCTAATCAGTTATTTCTTGGTCCAGATTATATTCCGCCATCTTCAGCTTCTGACACTTCCTCCTCTAACCCATCCTCACTGTCAGTTTCCTGGCCTCTCTCCTCCTTACCATTGTGGTGATCAAATATGCAATCAGGAGCCTCGCTTACGGTATATCGACCTGCCATGGTGCTGCCACACAATGAACTGTGAGCAAGGCCTCAAAAAAGCATTACACACCAAAGCTACGAGAAAAGTTTAATGTTACTGAAACGATATTTCAACTGTCTGTGAGAACACAGGTGTTGTTCCCGTAGGAGAGAAGCTCTACGGGCAAAGGATCCCATAGTGGTTGCCAGAAAACCCAAGGTGTGTGTGTATGTGCACATGCATGTGTGTGTGTGTGTGTGTCCAACTGACAAATGAGGATGTACCTGAGCTTAGTTTTTTACGCTAATTGTTTTCTCCCTGATTCATTTCTAATGACCAGTCATTTTTGACCGGGAACACCAACAGTGTACAAATGTTGAATAAAACACAAAATTGTATGCAAATTAATATAATTTATTTTGTGTGTTGAAAACCTCTTTGTGGACAAAGTCATGTAATCTTAGGTCAGTCTGATCAAATTACCTGTATTTTTCAGAAATAAAACTTTTAAATTGGTCAAATTTGACCGGAACACAAGAGTTAAACATGTTGCTTTGCAAGATTTTACACATTGTTCAACCATTACTTAAACTACTGCAACTGTAAACAAGTTCAGCTCTCCGCTAGGACACTCTAATGTATACTGTCCCTTTAATAATTACTATTATCACCTACAATTACATAGGCTATGAAATAAAGCTGCATCACCTCCTTCTCTGCTAAATCTCCCAGCCAAAACAACACAAAAAAAGCTGCAAGTAGCAATGGTAGCAATAGCAATGCAGTTTAGCAGGCGAGCATCACCATCACCACAATCTGATCATAAGAAAGTGTGGCTGTAAGAACCAAAAACCGTAGATCAAAGCCAGATGTAGCGTCTATGTCTCACAATATGAAGCAAATGCTCAAGTGCCTTAAACCTGCATTCTTTTGGACAGCAAAATAATATAAACAGTAATACTTTGCTGTTAAGTTTATTTTCACAACCACAAGCTGGTGTGGTTCTGATCATAGACAATAATAATGGACAAAGCCAATGCAGAAGTGCCTTAAACCTGCATTCTATCTGAAAGCCACCAGATGGCGAAGGTTGAGGTTGCAAAAAGACTTCCAGTCCTTTAGAAGTCTATGGGAAAACAGCTTTCTATCTTGACCTCTGTAAATACTTTCCTGCTGAGTTTAGGGGCTCAGTTACCCATTTTAGGTCATACTGAATAAAAATTTAAGTCTGCTTTGGTCATATTATGTTTCAAAATAGAGGATTAACAGTGGTATGAAACCGTGCCCTCATTGGCTAATGAGTTGTCAATCACACATCATTAGCTAATGAATGTGCGGTTTCACAGTCAGACCTGTCCCTCCTCGTCACTTCTGTTTTTTTGTTTTTTTGCAACCAAGATGGCGACAGCCAAAACGCTCATCTCAAGACTTTAAAACGGGACTTCACAAATCAGCAGGTGATATCATGGTAGTTACGTTCATCTTTTATACTGTCTATGGTCCTGATGGAAGACGATAAATCAGGTTAGGCTTTAATGCGGGCCTAACAAAGAGCTAAAGAGGTCAAACTCGACGATTCAGAACAAACACCCACAAACCAGTGGGTGACATAACTGTGGCTACATTCATCTTTTGGTTACCCTCGGTATGAACTGATACAACTGCAGTAATCAGATCATTTAGGAAGGGGGTGTCAAATCCATATGCCAAGTTTGGTGTCACTACATAAAATATGTGCTGACATACACAGCCTTACGCCCTAATTGTCAGCTTCACAGTTGATTTCAGTTGACTGTAATAGACAAAGTGTTTTGAAAGGCTAACATCTGTCTGGTAACTATGTGAGTCTTGGTGTGAAGATCATCTGTGCCTGTAAAACAAATCCAACAGTTAAGATTTTCCCTGACACAAAAGGCAAGCACATTAACAGTTTTCAGAGAAAGCACACTTTTACTAACTGCAGTGCCCCTTACTGGTAGCACTGTGGGGATTTTGACTATAAGGATCATCTGGATCAGTTTTAGACTAGACAAAACATGCCAGTGAAAACAGTTTTTAAACTTTTTCATGAAATCCTACATGCCTGAGATCGATGTCATAGGATTCATGGGACTTGTCCCAAGGTATCCAACATTACCTCATTTTTAGAAAAATGGATATATGGTTAAAACTTCTCCAACTCTGACATATTGGTGGTGCTTGAGTATTTGATGAACAGACATGAAACATAGTGAAAACAACCAGAAAGAATACTGTCCCAACGCAGTGTGCAAATCTTAAAACTTTTTAACATATGTCTCTAGGGGCTGCCATAGACACCAGTGGCAGAGGAAGAATAAGGAATCCGTAGAAAGAATTGTAAGAAAAGGTATAAACACAGTGGGCTCCTCTGCACCTTCAGTGGTCGGCCTCTAACAGCAGAACACTTTTACTTCTGTTTGTCTTATAGTTTCTTTTGCCTTTGGATTCTGTGTGTATGACAGACGCTTGTAGATAAAAGCGTGGGAATATCTGTGTTTCCTTCTTTTATCTGGAAGTTGTTAAGTTGTTTTCACTTTCACTTCTATTCCATTAATTTTCCTCTGGCATTGTCTGTCTGTCTGTGCTGACACTGATGACACCTTGTGTTTCTCCAAGCCATAAAGCACATAAGGGGAAATTTTGCTCTGTATGCAGCTAGTCTTCAAATAAAATGTATTATTTTTTTCTGTTATGTACTGCATTTAGATTACACAAAAAGTTGATGACACTCGGACAGTTTCTTTTTTTTTCTTGTATCCCAGTGTGTGCACTACTTTGTAGGCTCAAGTCTGCCAACGTTTGTCTTTTTTTTTGGGTTTGCTAATTTCTTGGCATGACTGTGTGCATGTTTTTGTGTTCTGTAATAGAACCTGATTAAGAAAACATGTGTTTTTGAATGCAGATTAACAAAACCAATCAGTGGCTGACCTCAATTATTCATTCTGTTCAGACGTCTCTCCTCAGAGATTAGTAGCGAAACAATCAATCAAAAGCAGCAATCTTGCTCTGACTTCCACTGATGGAATATCGGCAGATGATGTTTGAAATGAATGATGGATACCCCAAAAGACACTGAATCTATAGACCCACTTGTTAGCTGTCCAACATGTTCATTGTCAAATCCTTAAGTTAGACTTTTTTTTTTTAACAAGGTGTTTATTGTGGTCACAACCTAATTGGATTTTATCTACATAAATAATTAATTAGCTTGTCCAAGTCAGTGCTGTAATATAAAATATATCATACTATAATGTTGTACACAAAAAATTTAATTAGTTGCTGACTTTCTTTGTTTGATTGAGTGGGTTTCAGAGGTTGTTTTCTGAAAACTGCTCACTGCAGCAATGAAACTGAGCCATGAGGTAAATTTATAGATTGTGGTTGTAGCTTTAAAGCTCACACATACTGCATGCTGCTGAATGGCTTTCATTCAATTTGCATGCTATATCTGAAATTTCAAATCCATTTTTCATTATGTGTTTCCATCACTTTAAAATTATGATATACATATAAAATAAAGGGGTAACAGAAGTAAGGATTAGCTTCATGCCAGCATGTCCAAACACGGAGTGACAGAACTGAGTGTAGCTAGACTCAGAAAATGGCTTTCTGGCTTTACAGAGCTCAGACCAGATTAGTCTGCTTTGCTATAGTGTCCTCTGGCATTCGGGACTATCCTATGCTCCACATCTCTCTCTCTCTCTCTCATTCTATCTACTGTTCTACAGTTCCTCCTCTAATTTTCCCTCCTCCTCTCTCCTTATTGTCAATGACTAGGGTTTTAATGATTATATCTGGCGGTGCCACAAATTAATTCCTGCCTCTCTGGCAAAAAGCTGTTCCCCACCTGATTATGCAAAGCAGGCCTACATTCTCTCCCTTTGAAGTGGAGGAAAAGCTACTTAGAGATTCTCCCCTTGAGGAAACACTGCAATATGGGGAACGTCAACAAACCAGAGTTCATACAAAGGTCAGCAATATGGTTAACCCTAATGAAGCCCCACTTCATCTCCACATCTCACCACTTTTAAGTTGTGTTGATGTTATGGTAGTGTAATGATTCATTCATATCACAGACTGGAGCTATTTTTTGAAGACACTCAAAAGTAGAGCAGAGGTAGGACGGCCAGTATAAATAGCCATATAAATGCACTCAAATAATGCTTGTGTCTATGACCACATGAAGTAGTCGGATGAAACCGGTGCAAGGCTATTTCAGCAATCATATCTTTGACGGTGTCTCATAGGGTTGCTCAGAAGCACCAGTCTTATATATTTGGTGCTTCCACACATAACTATCTTAGCAAGAGCTTATTTTGTCACCCTGTTATGTTCAGAAAGGCAGGAATATATGACTTTTTTGTGTATTGTTGTCTGTGTTTACTGCCAATACACCTTCGCTTCAGATCTGAGCAATCACAGGGTGATGAGAAGCTACAAATCTTTATGAAATAGCATCTACTTTTCACTTATGACACAAGAAAAGTCCTCCCAGGTAATACGCCACTACAAAATGCAACAATAACACTAAAGGGATGTATGATGGCAGATATGAGATTACTTCTAGTGAGACTAAAACTGTGTTAATTCAGAGTAGGACAGTGCAGTAGAGCAATAGCAGGAATAAACAGAGAAACCGTGTGTTAATTTTATCATTACTGCTCTTCCTGGTTATTAAACAAATCTCTCAGACAGGAAACCTTTAATCTCTGAGTCTGCAAACATTTGCAATTGTTTTGCATTACGGTTTTTGAATTCATTTTAAAACCAAACAGTTGCCAGCAATCACACTGGCTACAGGAGTTTAGACAGAAGTTTAAAAAATTATGTAAGGACTTATGTCAAAAACAAATTAATGTAACTCGATTCACTAATTTAAGGCTTGGAGATTTTGAACATAAGCTTCAGTGGTGCTTGTCTTATAATGTCAACTCCCATTCTCTACCACTGAAAAGTTATTTAGAAATTAAACTAAACTGAAATAAAACTCATAAAATACTTCAGACTAAATTGTGCTTGAATTTTGAACATAACTTTGACATCATACAGTAATGTATGGACGCTTGTTTCCGTCACTAAATAAAATATTTCCTGATTGGCAGAGCTAACTCAGGGATGGCAAAAAAAAAATAAAAAATCAGTGGCAGAAACATAGTAATGAAGTCTTGCAGTATTATCAGTTATAGTGTGATGACCCTCCCACTATCTTCATGGAAATCCTGGCCTACTCTTAATGATGACTGGTTGACATAGGAGGGTCTTCAGCTCATACACCTCGCCTGTATGGGGCTATACATATAGACTAAGACAGGCCCAGAGAAAATGATTTAGCAGCTTGTGACAAACCAGGCTGCATGGTCATGACAAGGGAGATGCACACACCAATGCCAATTAAGAAACTGTTTATTTAAATTAGGCAAACATAAGAAAATAACTTTAACAATGTGGGAAGACAAAGCTCTCCACCTTGCCTTCCTTCAGGTTGTCTGGGTGGCAGCTTCTTTCTGCAGGTACTGATGAGAAGGCACCGTTTGTTCACAATCAGCAAGGCTAGCAACACCTGGGCCCTATAAAAGGCCTTGGAGCTCAGCTGCTGTGTGGTTCTCCCCTTGAACTACACAACACTACATTTACTATCTCTTTACAATGCACTCACACCACTGACTACACCCACCATTGTTTAATTATTATTTCCTTTCTATATTATTATTTAAGAATGTGTTTCTTATTATCTCCTAATTCCTAAATAAACACTTTAATTGGTATTTGTGTGTGTTTCTCCCTTGTCATGGCTGTGCAGCCCAGTTTGTGACAGTAGTTTCAGACCAACACTAATTTCCATGCCTGCACTTCCAAGAAAATAACAGCAGCAGTTCAGACTTAGATACAGACATGCCAACTGTTTCTGCAATTCTGACAGCTTTGTTCCTCCTGCAGGAAATGTGTGTTGTAACTGCAGTTTTTAATATCTGTTTGAGTGTGTGTTCTGTTTGGGTTTGTATCTTCATTTAAGCCAGCAGCTGCATGGAGAATATTTCCTGAACACGGCAATGCTATAGATTTCAGAACTGTCTGGTGTCGCTGTATGTCCTCTGAACCAAGAAACCAAAGAAATTATATAGAAAAACAGTGTTGGTTGCAGCGGTCAAAACAGTTAAACCTTCTAGCCACTGGGCACTACCTTACTAGCTTTTTAGCTTATATGGTGAATTTGTTGACTGTTGCTAATTTACATACAAGTATCTGCAGCAATACTATTCATTTGGAGCTGTTTCTGGATAAGTGATGAATATCCAAGTCCAGTATTCACTCTCTTTTTGATGTGCATAGAGGCTCTCCCAACTTAACTACCTGCCTCTCTGGCTGCTAAAAGCTTTAATTAGATCATTTTACTGAAAAAGAACTGATGCTATGAAAACAGTGAAAGTGAACCAAAATGATACAGATGCAGGTAAATAACTGGCTGAAATTGGAAAATCTCCTCCGTGAATCGCTACCTTATCGTGTGGGGGGGTTTGTGTGTCCCAGGGATCCCAGGGGCTATGTTGTCGGGGGGCTTTTGCCCCCTGGTAGGGTCTCCCATGGCAAATTGGTCCTGGGTGAGGGACCAGACAAAGAGCGATTTAGAAGACCCCTACGAGTACAACAACAAGGGAACAGTTCACCCTGCCCGGGACAGGGTTACCGGGGCCCTGCCCTGGAGCCAGGCCTGGGGAGGGTGCTCGACGGAGAGCGCCTGGTGGCCAGGCCTTAGCCCATGGGGCCTGGCCGGGCACAGCCCGAAGAGCATATATGAGACCACCCTCCTGTAGGCCCACCACCCGCAGGAGGCGCCATAGGAGTCAGGTGCAGTGTGTGTCGGGCGGCGGCCAAGGGCGGAGACCCTGGCGGACCGATCCCCGGCTACCGAAGCTGGCGACTGGGACATGGAATGTCACCTCTCTGGTGGGGAAGGAGCCTGAGCTACTGTGTGAGGTCGAGAGGTACCGACTAGATATAGTCGGGCTCACCTCAACGCACA